>JACEFZ010005914.1:830000-1095000 GCA_014155875.1 Cepaea nemoralis | reverse complement strand
CATACGAAAATACATTGTCAAATGAATGTTGTAAACATAAACAATGCAAAATACCATGTTATGAGACACATTCCACCCACCCACACACTCCCACCCACCACCCATACCCCAACCAACATGCTCAACCGCCACCCACCCACACACACCCCACACCCATAAACACACCCCCAGGCTCACATACATTCCCCTACCCACCCATCCCCAACACACACATTTCCCCACCCACAAACACGTCCCCGCACACACACATACACACACATATTCCCCACACGCACACAATCCCCCACCAGACACACAACTCCACCCACAGTACATCCCCCATTCACCCACACAAACGTCCACTCACACACATACCAACACAATCCACACATACATCCCCACCCACCACACACACATCCCCCAACAACACACACACGTGTCCTCCACCCACACTCATCCCTCACCCATACACACATCCCCCACAAACATCCCCCACCCACACACATATCCGCAAATCACCCACACCCCCCCCCCCCCCCACTCATCCATCCAATCACCAACCCTCCCACACATCCCACCACTCACTAACACCACAACCCCCACCTATCCACCCAGGCACACATCCCCACCCACACATCGCTCACCAACAAATACCCCCACCCACCCACACATTCCCCCACGCACACACATCTCTTACCAACACATATCTCCACCAACCCACACACCCCCACCGACCCACATACACATCCTCACATCTAGACATATACATGATGCCTGACATAATCACTGAACTAATATGAACTAGCTCCCACGCTTTACACACACATACACTGACGATTATGGTGAGCATTCTCAGAGAGAGAAAGAGAGAGAGAGAGAGAGAGAGAGAGAGAGAGGGAGTGAGAGCGAGATAGAGAGAGAGAGAGAGAGAGAGAGAGAGAGAGAGAGAGAGAGAGAGAGAGAGAGAGAGAGAGAGAGAATGAGAGAGAGGGAGGGGGTTAAGAACTGGGCCCACAGACCTGTCATTAATTATGCCCTTTGTTTCAACAATCATATAAACTTTCAATGTGTGTGTGTGTGCGTGTGCGTGCGTGCGTGTGTGTGCGCGCATGCGTAAGAGAGCGGGAGCTGTTTGCACATGTAGAGTTTACTTTACAGTCCAATGTGAACATTATTTTCAATAATTAACCCAATCCTTGTATTCATGTCCTTCTTGACATACAGCCAACCAACTTGCCATTAAACACAAACTCAAAAATATGCAACAATCATTCAGAGAACTTTGAAATTGTGGGTGGTCTGTGCACTGCATGTATTGCATTCATAGTTATTTCCGAAAATTATTTTGGTTAAATGAACACTTCAGCAGAAAGACACTTATGTATGAAGAAATAAACACAAATTACTGTAATTAAATAAACATAACTACATCACATGATTAATTTATATACTTTATCTGAAACACTTAATGTGTCTAACTGCCCAGTAGTTTTGTCTGCCTGTATCATCCACTCTTTCTCTAATGTGCTCTCTAATGCCGTGCATATATTCTTTCATGCAATTTGTCTCTGGGACAATGAAATATTATGGACATAATTACTGCAATTCCTGATCATCAACAATCACTTACATCTGTAGAGGTGCCACATCCTCACTATTGTCATTTCTTTAAATATTGGTCAATTACGTTTTCTTCATAAACATGCAATGCTGGTAAAAAGCAATGGTTATATGAGTCCATGCTGTTTAGTTCATGCAGTCTAGAACACATATAGCCAGAGACCCTGTGTGTTTTTTAACGTATGTTCATGTTTTAATATCAGTGCATGGTAAACTCAACACAATATCAGCAGGTTTGCATGCACGACAGTGTTATAGTATTCCTAGTCAGTATATATAGGAACTCAGTTCCAATCCATGTTAAAGGATGCTCTCATGCTATGTGCTATTTTATTCCTAATGTTTAGTGGTCTCTGTTAGATTTTTATACTTTAGTGAGTTTTATTGCATCAAGGCATCACATCTTTATATTTATCATAGACTTCATTTAGCTATTCTTTTGTATTCTACCTCCACGAGACAACTATGCTTTCAGCTGCTTCAATTTACAAGTGATCATTGCCAGTGTGTAATATGCCTCCATATTCTCAATCAGATTCTTTCAAATTCATTAATGTATCCATTTCCATGCCTATTATCATGTTTGTACTGAACATATATTTGATTCATCCTCCCATATTTAATAATTCAACAACACATCCACCAGGGACCTCCATGCCATCTGATACCTTGTATGTCAACAACACAGCCACCAGTGACCTCCATGCCATCTGATAACTTGTATGTCAACAACACAGACACCAGGGACCTCCATGCCATCTGATACCTTGTATGTCAACAACACAGACACCAGGGACCTCTATGCCATCTGATACCTTGTATGTCAACAACACAACCACCAGGGACCTCCATCTGATACCTTGTATGTCAACAACACAACCACCAGGGACCTCCATTTGATACCTTGTATGTCAACAACACAACCACCAGGGACCTCCATCTGATACCTTGTATGTCAACAACACAGCCACCAGGGACCTCCATCTGATACCTTGTATGTCAACAACACAACCACCAGGGACCTCCATGTCATCTGCCAGCTTGTATGTCAACAACACAACCACCAGGGACCTCCATGTCATCTGATACCTTGTATGTCAACAACACAGCCACCAGGGACCTACATGTCCTCTGATACCTTGTATGTTAACAACACAGCCACCAGGGACCTCCATCTGATACCTTGTATGTTAACAACACAAACACCAGAGACCTCCATGTCATCTGATACCTTGTATGTCAGCAACACAACCACCAGGGACCTCCATGTCATCTGCCAGCTTGTATGTCAACAACACAACCACCAGGGACTTTCATGTCATCTGATACCTTGTATGTCAACAAAACAGCCACCAGGGACCTACATGCCATCTGATACCTTGTATGTTAACAACACAGCCACCAGGGACCTCCATCTGATACCTTGTATGTAAACAACACAACCACCAGGGACCTCCATGCCATCTGATACCTTGTATGTCAACAACACAACCACCAGGGACCTCCATCTGATACCTTGTATGTCAACAACACAACCACCAGGGACCTCCATCTGATACCTTGTATGTTAATAACACAACCACCAGGGACCTCCATCTGATACCTTGTATGTCAACAACACAACCACCAGGGACCTCCATGCAATCTGATACCTTGTATGTCAACAACACAACCACCAGGGACTTCCATGTCATCTGATACCTTGTATGTCAACAACACAGCCACCAGGGACTTCCATGCCATCTGATACCTTGTATGTTAACAACACAACCATCAGGGACCTCCATCTGATACCTTGTATGTCAACAACACAACCACCAGGGACCTCCATCTGATACCTTGTATGTCAACAACACAACCACCAGGGACCTCCATCTGATACCTTGTATGTCAACAACACAACCACCAGGGAAGTCCATGCTATCTGATACCTTGTATGTCAACAACACAACCACCAGGGACCTCCATGTCATCTGATACCTTGTATGTTAACAACACAACCACCAGGGACCTTCATCTAATACCTTGTATGTCAACAACACAGCCACCAGGGATTTCCATGCCATCTGATACCTTGTAAGTCAACAACACAGCCACCAGGGATCTCCATGCCATCTGATACCTTGTATGTCAACAACACAACCACCAGAGACCTCCATGCCATCTGATACCTTGTATGTCAACAACACAACCACCAGGGACCTCCGTCAGATACCTTGTATCTCAACAACACATCCACCAGGGACCTCCATCTGATAACTTGTATGTCAACAACACAACCACCAGGGATCTCCATGCCATCTGATACCTTGTATGTCAACAACACAACCACCAGGGACCTCCATCTGATACCTTGTATGTCAACAACACAACCACCAGGGACCTCCATCTGATACCTTGTATGTCAACAACACAACCACCAGGGATCTCCATGCCATCTGATACCTTGTATGTCAACAACACAACCACCAGGGACCTCCATCTGATACCTTGTATGTCAACAACACAACCACCAGGGACCTCCATCTGTTACCTTGTATGTCAATAACACAGCCACCAGGGACCTCCATCTGATACCTTGTGTGTCAACAACACAGCCACCAGGGACCTCCATCTGATACCTTGTATGTCACCAACACAACCACCAGGGACCTCCATGCCATCTGATACCTTGTATGTCAACAACACAACCACCAGAGACCTCCATCTGATACCTTGTATGTCAACAACACAACCACCAGGGACCTCCATGTCATCTGCCAGCTTGTATGTCAACAACACAGCCACCAGGGACCTACATGTCATCTGATACCTTGTATGTTAACAACACAGCCACCAGGGACCTCCATCTGATACCTTGTATATCAACAACACAACCACCAGGGATGTCCATGTCATCTGCCAGCTTGTATGTCAACACCACAGCCACCAGGGACCTACATGTCATCTGATACCTTGTATGTTAACAACACAGCCACCAGGGACCTCCATCTCATACCTTGTATGTTAACAACACAGCCACCAGGGACCTCCATCTGATACCTTGTATGTCAAAACACAGCCACCAGGGACCTCCATCTGATACCTTGTATGTCAACAACACAGCCATCAGGGACCTCCATCTTATACTTTGTATGTCAACAACACAGCCACCAGGATCCTCCATGTCATCTGATACCTTGTATGTCAACAACACAGCCACCAGGGACCTCCATGCCATCTGATAACTTGTATGTTAACAACACAACCACCAGGGACCTCCATCTGATACCTTGTATGTCAACAACACAACCACCAGGGACCTCCATCTGATACCTTGTATGTCAACAACACAACCACCAGGGACCTCCATCTGATACCTTGTATGTCAACAACACAACCACCAGGGAAGTCCATGCTATCTGATACCTTGTATGTCAACAACACAACCACCAGGGACCTCCATGTCATCTGATACCTTGTATGTTAATAACACAACCACCAGGGACCTCCATCTGATACCTTGTATGTCAACAACACAACCACCAGGGACCTCCATGCAATCTGATACCTTGTATGTCAACAACACAACCACCAGGGACTTCCATGTCATCTGATACCTTGTATGTCAACAACACAGCCACCAGGGACTTCCATGCCATCTGATACCTTCTATGTTAACAACACAACCACCAGGGACCTCCATCTGATACCTTGTATGTCAACAACACAACCACCAGGGACCTCCATCTGATACCTTGTATGTCAACAACACAACCACCAGGGACCTCCATCTGATACCTTGTATGTCAACAACACAACCACCAGGGAAGTCCATGCTATCTGATACCTTGTATGTCAACAACACAACCACCAGGGACCTCCATGTCATCTGATACCTTGTATGTTAACAACACAACCACCAGGGACCTTCATCTAATACCTTGTATGTCAACAACACAGCCACCAGGGATTTCCATGCCATCTGATACCTTGTAAGTCAACAACACAGCCACCAGGGATCTCCATGCCATCTGATACCTTGTATGTCAACAACACAACCACCAGAGACCTCCATGCCATTTGATACCTTGTATGTCAACAACACAACCACCAGGGACCTCCGTCAGATACCTTGTATCTCAACAACACATCCACCAGGGACCTCCATCTGATAACTTGTATGTCAACAACACAACCACCAGGGATCTCCATGCCATCTGATACCTTGTATGTCAACAACACAACCACCAGGGACCTCCATCTGATACCTTGTATGTCAACAACACAACCACCCAGGGACCTCCATCTGATACCTTGTATGTCAACAACACAACCACCAGGGATCTCCATGCCATCTGATACCTTGTATGTCAACAACACAACCACCAGGGACCTCCATCTGATACCTTGTATGTCAACAACACAACCACCAGGGACCTCCATCTGTTACCTTGTATGTCAATAACACAGCCACCAGGGACCTCCATCTGATACCTTGTGTGTCAACAACACAGCCACCAGGGACCTCCATCTGATACCTTGTATGTCACCAACACAACCACCAGGGACCTCCATGCCATCTGATACCTTGTATGTCAACAACACAACCACCAGAGACCTCCATCTGATACCTTGTATGTCAACAACACAACCACCAGGGACCTCCATGTCATCTGCCAGCTTGTATGTCAACAACACAGCCACCAGGGACCTACATGTCATCTGATACCTTGTATGTTAACAACACAGCCACCAGGGACCTCCATCTGATACCTTGTATGTCAACAACACAACCACCAGGGACGTCCATGTCATCTGCCAGCTTGTATGTCAACACCACAGCCACCAGGGACCTACATGTCATCTGATACCTTGTATGTTAACAACACAGCCACCAGGGACCTCCATCTGATACCTTGTATGTTAACAACACAACCACCACGGACTTCCATGTCATCTGATACCTTGTTTGTTAACAACACAGCCACCAAGGACCTCCATCTCATACCTTGTATGTTAACAACACAGCCACCAGGGACCTCCATCTGATACCTTGTATGTCAAAACACAGCCACCAGGGACCTCCATCTGATACCTTGTATGTCAACAACACAGCCATCAGGGACCTCCATCTTATACTTTGTATGTCAACAACACAGCCACCAGGATCCTCCATGTCATCTGATACCTTGTATGTCAACAACACAGCCACCAGGGACCTCCATGCCATCTGATAACTTGTATGTCAACATCACAGCCGCCAGGGACCTCCATCTGATACCTTGTATGTGAACAACACAGTCACCAGGGACCACCATCTGATACCTTGTATGTCAACAACACAACCACCAGAGACCTCCATGCCATCTGATACCTTGTATGTCAACAACACAGCCGCCAGGGACCTCCATCTGATACCTTGTATGTCAACATCACAGTCACCAGGGACCTCCATGCCATCTGATACCTTGTATGTCAACAACACAACCACCAGTGACCTCCATCTGATCCCTTGTATGTCAACAACACAGCCACCAGGGCCCTCCATCTGATACCTTGTATGTCAACAACACAACCACCAGGGACCTCCATCTGATACCTTGTATGTCAACAACACAACCACCAGGGAAGTCCATGCTATCTGATACCTTGTATGTCAACAACACAACCACCAGGGACCTCCATGTCATCTGATACCTTGTATGTTAATAACACAACCACCAGGGACCTCCATCTGATACCTTGTATGTCAACAACACAACCACCAGGGACCTCCATGCAATCTGATACCTTGTATGTCAACAACACAACCACCAGGGACTTCCATGTCATCTGATACCTTGTATGTCAACAACACAGCCACCAGGGACTTCCATGCCATCTGATACCTTCTATGTTAACAACACAACCACCAGGGACCTCCATCTGATACCTTGTATGTCAACAACACAACCACCAGGGACCTCCATCTGATACCTTGTATGTCAACAACACAACCACCAGGGACCTCCATCTGATACCTTGTATGTCAACAACACAACCACCAGGGAAGTCCATGCTATCTGATACCTTGTATGTCAACAACACAACCACCAGGGACCTCCATGTCATCTGATACCTTGTATGTTAACAACACAACCACCAGGGACCTTCATCTAATACCTTGTATGTCAACAACACAGCCACCAGGGATTTCCATGCCATCTGATACCTTGTAAGTCAACAACACAGCCACCAGGGATCTCCATGCCATCTGATACCTTGTATGTCAACAACACAACCACCAGAGACCTCCATGCCATTTGATACCTTGTATGTCAACAACACAACCACCAGGGACCTCCGTCAGATACCTTGTATCTCAACAACACATCCACCAGGGACCTCCATCTGATAACTTGTATGTCAACAACACAACCACCAGGGATCTCCATGCCATCTGATACCTTGTATGTCAACAACACAACCACCAGGGACCTCCATCTGATACCTTGTATGTCAACAACACAACCACCAGGGACCTCCATCTGATACCTTGTATGTCAACAACACAACCACCAGGGATCTCCATGCCATCTGATACCTTGTATGTCAACAACACAACCACCAGGGACCTCCATCTGATACCTTGTATGTCAACAACACAACCACCAGGGACCTCCATCTGTTACCTTGTATGTCAATAACACAGCCACCAGGGACCTCCATCTGATACCTTGTGTGTCAACAACACAGCCACCAGGGACCTCCATCTGATACCTTGTATGTCACCAACACAACCACCAGGGACCTCCATGCCATCTGATACCTTGTATGTCAACAACACAACCACCAGAGACCTCCATCTGATACCTTGTATGTCAACAACACAACCACCAGGGACCTCCATGTCATCTGCCAGCTTGTATGTCAACAACACAGCCACCAGGGACCTACATGTCATCTGATACCTTGTATGTTAACAACACAGCCACCAGGGACCTCCATCTGATACCTTGTATGTCAACAACACAACCACCAGGGACGTCCATGTCATCTGCCAGCTTGTATGTCAACACCACAGCCACCAGGGACCTACATGTCATCTGATACCTTGTATGTTAACAACACAGCCACCAGGGACCTCCATCTGATACCTTGTATGTTAACAACACAACCACCACGGACTTCCATGTCATCTGATACCTTGTTTGTTAACAACACAGCCACCAAGGACCTCCATCTCATACCTTGTATGTTAACAACACAGCCACCAGGGACCTCCATCTGATACCTTGTATGTCAAAACACAGCCACCAGGGACCTCCATCTGATACCTTGTATGTCAACAACACAGCCATCAGGGACCTCCATCTTATACTTTGTATGTCAACAACACAGCCACCAGGATCCTCCATGTCATCTGATACCTTGTATGTCAACAACACAGCCACCAGGGACCTCCATGCCATCTGATAACTTGTATGTCAACATCACAGCCGCCAGGGACCTCCATCTGATACCTTGTATGTGAACAACACAGTCACCAGGGACCACCATCTGATACCTTGTATGTCAACAACACAACCACCAGAGACCTCCATGCCATCTGATACCTTGTATGTCAACAACACAGCCGCCAGGGACCTCCATCTGATACCTTGTATGTCAACATCACAGTCACCAGGGACCTCCATGCCATCTGATACCTTGTATGTCAACAACACAACCACCAGTGACCTCCATCTGATCCCTTGTATGTCAACAACACAGCCACCAGGGACCTCCATCTGATACCTTTTATGTCAACAACACAGCCACCAGGGACCTCCATCTGATACCTTGTATGTCAACAACACAGCCCTCAGGGACCTCCATCTGATACCATGTATGTCAACAACACAGCCACCAGGGACCTCCATCTTATACTTTGTATGTCAAATACACAGCCACCAGGGACCTCCATGCCATCTGATACCTTGTATGTCAATAACACAGCCACCAGTGACCTCTATGCCATCTGATACCTTGTATGTCAACAACACAGCACCCAGTGACCTCTATGCCATCTGATACCTTGTATGTCAACAACACAACCACTAGGGACCTCCATCTGATACCTTGTATGTCAACAACACAGCCACCAGTGACCTCTATGCCATCTGATACCTTGTATGTCAACAACACAGCACCCAGTGACCTCTATGCCATCTGATACCTTGTATGTCAACAACACAACCACTAGGGACCTCCATCTGATACCTTGTATGTCAACAACACAGCCACCAGGGACCACCATCTGATACCTTGTATGTCAACAACACAACCACCAGAGACCTCCATGCCATCTGATACCTTGTATGTCAACAACACAGCCGCCAGGGACCTCCATCTGATACCTTGTATGTCAACATCACAGTCACCAGGGACCTCCATGCCATCTGATACCTTGTATGTCAACATCACAGCCACCAGTGACCTCCATCTGATACCTTGTATGTCAACAACACAGCCACCAGTGACCTCCATCTGATACCTTGTATGTCAACAACACAGCCACCAGGGACCTCCATCTGATACCTTTTATGTCAACAACACAGCCACCAGGGACCTCCATCTGATACCTTGTATGTCAACAACACAGCCACCAGGGACCTCCATCTGATACCATGTATGTCAACAACACAGCCACCAGGGACCTCCATCTTATACTTTGTATGTCAACAACACAGCCACCAGGGACCTCCATGCCATCTGATACCTTGTATGTCAACAACACAGCCACCAGTGACCTCTATGCCATCTGATACCTTGTATGTCAACAACACAGCCACCTGTGACCTCTATGCCATCTGATACCGTGTATGTCAACAACACAGCCACCAGGGACCTCCATCTGATACCGTGTATGTCAACAACACAGCCGCCAGGGACCTCCATCTGATACCTTGTATGTCAACAACACAGCCACCAGTGACCTCTATGCCATCTGATACCATGTATGTCAACAACACAGCCACCAGGGACCTCCATCTGATACCATGTATGTCAACAACACAGCCACCAGTGACCTCTATGCCATCTGATACCATGTATGTCAACAACACAGCCACCAGGGACCTCCATCTGATACCTTGTATGTCAACAACACAGCCACCAGGGACTTCCATGCCATCTGATACCTTGTATATCAACAATACATCCACCAGGGACCTCCATCTGATAACTTGTATGTCAACAACACAGCCACCAGTGTCCTCTATGCCATCTGATACCATGTATGTCAACAACACAGCCACCAGGGACCTACATCTGATACCTTGTATGTCAACAACACAGCCACCAGTGACCTCTATGCCATCTGATACCATGTATGTCAACAACACAGCCACCAGGGACCTCCATCTGATACCATGTATGTCAACAACACAGCCACCAGTGACATCTATGCCATCTGATACCATGTATGTCAACAACACAGCCACCAGGGACCTCCATCTGATACCTTGTATGTCAACAACACAGCCACTAGTGACCTCTATGCCATCTGATACCATGTATGTCAACAACACAGCCACCAGGGACCTCCATCTGATACCATGTATGTCAACAACACAGCCACCAGTGACCTCTATGCCATCTGATACCATGTATGTCAATAACACAGCCACCAGGGACCTCCATCTGATTCCTTGTATGTCAACAACACAGCCACCAGAGACTTCCATGCCATCTGATACCTTGTATATCAACAATACAGTCACAAGGGACCTCCATCTGATACCTTGTATGTCAACAACACAGCCACCAGGGACCTCCATCTGATACCTTGTATGTCAACAATACAACCACCAGGGACCTCCATCTGATACCTTGTATGTCAAAAATACATCCACCAGGGACCTCCATGCCATCTGATACCTTGTATGTCAACAACACAGCCACCAGGGACCTCCATGCCATCTGATACCTTGTATGTCAACAACACAGTCACCAGGGACCTCCATCTGATACCTTGTATGTCAACAATACATCCACCAGGGACCTCCATGCCATCTGATACCTTGTATGTCAACAATACATCCACCAGTGACCTCCATGCCATCTGATACCTTGTATGTCAACAACACAGCCACCAGGGACTTACATGTCATCTCATACCTTGTATGTTAACAACACAGCCACCAGGGACCTCCATCTGATACCTTGTGTGTCAACAACACAGCCACCAGGGACCTCCATCTGATACCTTTTATGTCAACAACACAGCCACCAGGGACCTCCATCTGATACCTTGTATGTCAACAACACAGCCACCAGGGACCTCCATCTTATACTTTGTATGTCAACAACACAGCCACCAGGATCCTCCATGTCATCTGATACCTTGTATGTCAACAACACAGCCACCAGGGACCTCCATGCCATCTGATACCTTGTATGTCAACATCACAGCCGCCAGGGACCTCCATCTGATACCTTGTATGTCAACAACACAGTCACCAGGGACCTCCATGCCATCTGATACCTTGTATGTCAACAACACAGCCACCAGTGACCTCCATCTGATACCTTGTATGTCAACAACACAGCCACCAGGGACCTCCATCTGATACCTTTTATGTCAACAACACAGCCACCAGGGCCCTCCATCTGATACCTTGTATGTCAACAACACAGCCACCAGGGACCTCCATCTGATACCATGTATGTCAACAACACAGTCACCAGTGACCTCTATGCCATCTGATACCATGTATGTCAACAACACAGCCACCAGGGACTTCCATGCCATCTGATACCATGTATGTCAACAACACAGCCACCAGGGACCTCCATCTGATACCTTGTATGTCAACAACACAGCCACCAGTGACCTCTATGCCATCTGATACCATGTATGTCAACAACACAGCCACCAGGGACCTCCATCTGATACCATGTATGTCAACAACACAGCCACCAGTGACCTCTATGCCATCTGATACCATGTATGTCAACAACACAGCCACCAGGGACTTCCATGCCATCTGATACCATGTATGTCAACAACACAGCCACCAGGGACCTCCATCTGATACTATGTATGTCAACAACACAGCCACCAGGGACCTCCATCTGATACCATGTATGTCAACAACACAGCCACCAGTGACCTCTATGCCATCTGATACCATGTATGTCAACAACACAGCCACCAGTGACCTCTATGCCATCTGATACCATGTATGTCAACAACACAGCCACCAGTGACCTCCATGCCATCTGATACCATGTATGTCAACAACACAGCCACCAGGGACCTCCATCTGATACCATGTATGTCAACAACACAGCCACCAGGGACCTCTATGCCATCTGATACCATGTATGTCAACAACACAGCCACCAGTGACCTCCATGCCATCTGATACCATGTATGTCAACAACACAGCCACCAGTGACCTCTATGCCATCTGATACCTTGTATGTCAACAACACAGCCACCAGAGACCTCCATGTCATCTGATACCTTGTATGTCAACAACACAGCCACCAGAGACCTCCATACCATCTGATAACTTGTATGTCAACAACACAGCCACCAGGGACTTCCATGCCATCTGATACCTTGTATGTCAACAACACAGCCACCAGGGACCTCCATCTGATACCTTGTATGTCAACAACACAGCCACCAGGGACTTCAATGCCATCTGATACCTTGTATGTCAACAACACAGCCACCAGGGACCTCCATCTGATACCTTGTATGTCAACAACACAGCCACCAGGGACTTCCATGCCATCTGATACCTTGTATGTCAACAATACATCCACCAGGGACCTCCATGCCATCTGATACCTTGTATGTCAACAACACAGTCACCAGGGACCTCCATCTGATACCTTGTATGTCAACAACACAGCCACCAGGGACTTCCATCCCATCTGATACCTTGTATGTCAACAATACATCCACCAGGGACCTCCATGCCATCTGATACCTTGTAAGTCAACAACACAGTCACCAGGGACTTCCATCTTATACCTTGTATGTCAACATCACAGCCACCAGGGACCTCCATCTGATACCTTGTATGTCAACAACACAGCCACCAGGGACTTCCATGCCATCTGATACCTTGTATGTCAACAACACAGCCACCAGGGACCTCCATCTGATACCTTGTATGTCAACAACACAGCCACCAGGGACTTCAATGCCATCTGATACCTTGTATGTCAACAACACAGCCACCAGGGACCTCCATCTGATACCATGTATGTCAACAACACAGCCACCAGGGACTTCCATGCCATCTGATACCTTGTATGTCAACAATACATCCACCAGGGACCTCCATGCCATCTGATACCTTGTATGTCAACAACACAGTCACCAGGGACCTCCATCTGATACCTTGTATGTCAACAACACAGCCACCAGGGACTTCCATCCCATCTGATACCTTGTATATCAACAATACATCCACCAGGGACCTCCATGCCATCTGATACCTTGTAAGTCAACAACACAGTCACCAGGGACCTCCATCTTATACCTTGTATGTCAACAACACAGCCACCAGGGACTTCCATGTCATCTGATACCTTGTATGTCAACAACACAGCCACCAGGGACCTCCATCTGATACCTTGTATGTCAACAACACAGCCACCAGGTACTTCCATGCCATCTGATACCTTGTATGTCAACAACACAGCCACCAGGGACCTCCATCTGATACCTTGTATGTCAACAACACAGCCACCAGGGACTTCAATGCCATCTGATACATTGTATGTCAACAACACAGCCACCAGGGACCTCCATCTGATACCTTGTATGTCAACAACACAGCCACCAGGGACTTCCATGCCATCTGATACCTTGTATGTCAACAATACATCCACCAGAGACCTCCATGCCATCTGATACCTTGTATGTCAACAACACAGTCACCAGGGACCTCCATCTGATACCTTGTATGTCAACAACACAGCCACCAGGGACTTCCATCCCATCTGATACCTTGTATGTCAACAATACATCCACCAGGGACCTCCATGCCATCTGATACCTTGTAAGTCAACATCACAGCCACCAGGGACCTCCATCTGATACCTTGTATGTCAACAACACAGCCACCAGGGACCTCCATGCCATCTAATACCTTGTAAGTCAACAACACAGCCACCAGGGACCTCCATCTGATACCTTGTATGTCAACAATACATCCACCAGGGACCTCCATGCCATCTGATAACTTGTATGTCAACAATACATCCACCAGGGACGTCCATGCCATCTGATACCTTGTAAGTCAACAACACAGCCACCAGGGACCTCCATCTGATACCTTGTATGTCAACAACACAGCCACCAGGGACCTCCATCTGATACCTTGTCTGTCAACAACACAGCCACCAGGGACCTCCATGCCATCTGATAACTTGTAAGTCAACAACACAGCCACCAGGGACCTCCATCTGATACCTTGTATGTCAACAATACATCCACCAGGGACCTCCATGCCATCTGATACCTTGTATGTCAACAATACATCCACCAGGGACCTCCATGCCATCTGATACCTTGTATGTCAACAACACAGCCACCAGGGACCTCCATCTGATACCTTGTATGTCAACAACACAGCCACCAGGAACCTCCATCTGATACCTTGTATGTCAACAACACAGCCACCAGGGACCTCCATCAGATACCTTGTATGTCAACAACACAGCCACCAGGGACCTCCTTGTCATTCAATCCCTGTATGCAAACAACACCTCCATGCCATCTGATTCCTTGTAAGTCAAAATCTCAGCCACCAGGGACCTCCATCTTATACTTTGTATGTCAACAACACAGCCACCAGGGACCTCTATGCCATCTGATACCATGTATGTCAACAACACAGCCACCAGTGACCTCCATGCCATCTGATACCATGTATGTCAACAACACAGCCACCAGTGACCTCCATGCCATCTGATACCTTGTATGTCAACAACACAGCCACCAGAGACCTCCATGTCATCTGATACCTTGTATGTCAACAACACAGCCACCAGAGACCTCCATACCATCTGATACCTTGTATGTCAACAACACAGCCACCAGGGACTTCCATGCCATCTGATACCTTGTATGTCAACAACACAGCCACCAGGGACTTCAATGCCATCTGATACCTTGTATGTCAACAATACATCCACCAGGGACCTCCATGCCATATGATACCTTGTAAGTCAACAACACAGTCACCAGGGACCTCCATCTTATACCTTGTATGTCAACATCACAGCCACCAGGGACCTCCATCTGATACCTTGTATGTCAACAACACAGCCACCAGGGACTTCCATGCCATCTGATACCTTGTATGTCAACAACACAGCCACCAGGGACCTCCATCTGATACCTTGTATGTCAACAACACAGCCACCAGGGACTTCAATGCCATCTGATACCTTGTATGTCAACAACACAGCCACCAGGGACCTCCATCTGATACCTTGTATGTCAACAACACAGCCACCAGGGACTTCCATGCCATCTGATACCTTGTATGTCAACAATACATCCACCAGGGACCTCCATGCCATCTGATACCTTGTATGTCAACAACACAGTCACCAGGGACCTCCATCTGATACCTTGTATGTCAACAACACAGCCACCAGGGACTTCCATCCCATCTGATACCTTGTATGTCAACAATACATCCACCAGGGACCTCCATGCCATCTGATACCTTGTAAGTCAACAACACAGTCACCAGGGACCTCCATCTTATACCTTGTATGTCAACAACACAACCACCAGGGACTTCCATGTCATCTGATACCTTGTATGTCAACAACACAGCCACCAGGGACCTCCATCTGATACCTTGTATGTCAACAACACAGCCACCAGGGACTTCCATGCCATCTGATACCTTGTATGTCAACAACACAGCCACCAGGGACCTCCATCTGATACCTTGTATGTCAACAACACAGCCACCAGGGACTTCAATGCCATCTGATACCTTGTATGTCAACAACACAGCCACCAGGGACCTCCATCTGATACCTTGTATGTCAACAACACAGCCACCAGGGACTTCCATGCCATCTGATACCTTGTATGTCAACAATACATCCACCAGGGACCTCCATGCCATCTGATACCTTGTATGTCAACAACACAGTCACCAGGGACCTCCATCTGATACCTTGTATGTCAACAACACAGCCACCAGGGACTTCCATCCCATCTGATACCTTGTATGTCAACAATACATCCACCAGGGACCTCCATGCCATCTGATACCTTGTAAGTCAACAACACAGTCACCAGGGACCTCCATCTTATACCTTGTATGTCAACATCACAGCCACCAGGGACCTCCATCTGATACCTTGTATGTCAACAACACAGCCACCAGGGACCTCCATGCCATCTAATACCTTGTAAGTCAACAACACAGCCACCAGGGACCTCCATCTGATACCTTGTATGTCAACAATACATCCACCAGGGACCTCCATGCCATCTGATACCTTGTATGTCAACAATACATCCACCAAGGACCTCCATGCCATCTGATACCTTGTATGTCAACAACACAGCCACCAGGGACCTCCATCTGATACCTTGTATGTCAACAACACAGCCACCAGGAACCTCCATCTGATACCTTGTATGTCAACAACACAGCCACCAGGGACCTCCATCAGATACCTTGTATGTCAACAACACAGCCACCAGGGACCTCCTTGTCATTCAATCCCTGTATGCAAACAACACCTCCATGCCATCTGATTCCTTGTAAGTCAAAATCTCAGCCACCAGGGACCTCCATCTTATACTTTGTATGTCAACAACACAGCCACCAGGCACCTCCATGGATGTGTATAAGAGACAGCCTCCATCTGATACCTTGTATGTCAACAACACAGCCACCAGTGACCTCCATGCCATCTGATACCTTGTATGTCAACAACACAGCCACCAGGGACCTCCATGCCATCTGATACCTTGTATGTCATCAACACAGCCACCAGTGACCTCCATGCCATCTGATACCTTGTATGTCAACAACACAGCCACCAGGGACCTCCATGCCATCTGATACCTTGTATGTCAACAACACAACCACCAGCGACCTCCATATGATACCTTGTATGTCAACAACACAGCCACCAGGGACCACCATCTGATACCTTGTATGTCAACAACACAACCACCAGAGACCTCCATGCCATCTGATACCTTGTATGTCAACAACACAGCCGCCAGGGACCTCCATCTGATACCTTGTACGTCAACATCACAGTCACCAGGGACCTCCATGCCATCTGATACCTTGTATGTCAACAACACAACCACCAGTGACCTCCATCTGATACCATGTATGTCAACAACACAGCCACCAGGGACCTCCATCTGATACCTTTTATGTCAACAACACAGCCACCAGGGACCTCCATCTGATACCTTGTATGTCAACAACACAGCCACCAGGGACCTCCATCTGATACCATGTATGTCAACAACACAGCCACCAGGGACCTCCATCTTATACTTTGTATGTCAACAACACAGCCACCAGTGACCTCTATGCCATCTGATACCATGTATGTCAACAACACAGCCACCAGGGACCTCCATCTGATACCATGTATGTCAACAACACAGCCACCAGTGACCTCTATGCCATCTGATACCATGTATGTCAACAACACAGCCACCAGGGACTTCCATGCCATCTGATACCATGTATGTCAACAACACAGCCACCAGGGACCTCCATCTGATACCTTGTATGTCAACAACACAGCCACCAGTGACCTCTATGCCATCTGATACCATGTATGTCAACAACACAGCCACCAGGGACCTCCATCTGATACCATGTATGTCAACAACACAGCCACCAGTGACCTCTATGCCATCTGATACCATGTATGTCAACAACACAGCCACCAGGGACTTCCATGCCATCTGATACCATGTATGTCAACAACACAGCCACCAGGGACCTCCATCTGATACTATGTATGTCAACAACACAGCCACCAGGGACCTCCATCTGATACCATGTATGTCAACAACACAGCCACCAGTGACCTCTATGCCATCTGATACCATGTATGTCAACAACACAGCCACCAGTGACCTCTATGCCATCTGATACCATGTATGTCAACAACACAGCCACCAGTGACCTCCATGCCATCTGATACCATGTATGTCAACAACACAGCCACCAGGGACCTCCATCTGATACCATGTATGTCAACAACACAGCCACCAGGGACCTCTATGCCATCTGATACCATGTATGTCAACAACACAGCCACCAGGGACTTCCATGCCATCTGATACCTTGTATGTCAACAACACAGCCACCAGGGACCTCCATCTGATACCTTGTATGTCAACAGCACAGCCACCAGGGACTTCAATGCCATCTGATACCTTGTATTTCAACATCACAGCCACCAGGGACCTCCATCTGATACCTTGTATGTCAACAACACAGCCACCAGGGACCTCCATCTGATACCTTGTATGTCAACAACACAGCCACCAGGAACCACCATCTGATACCTTGTATGTCAACAACACAGCCACCAGGGACCTCCATCTGATACCTTGTATGTCAACAACACAGCCACCAGGGACCTCCTTGTCATTCAATCCCTGTATGCAAACAACACCTCCATGCCATCTGATACCTTGTAAGTCAAAATCTCAGCCACCAGGGACCTCCATGCCATCTGATACCTTGTAGGTCAACAACAAAATGTCCGCTCACTTAATCCAAAGCTATAGACTGGAGGTCATCTAAACTGTTTTAACTCTCCATTTATCTCCCTCAGAGATTCTGAGGCTAAGCGAAACACAACTTGGATTTAGGAAAAACAAAGGATGCACATATGTTATTTTTGCTCTTAGACAACTTATAGAAAAATCAATTGAATTCAATGAAACACTCTACTTAGCCTTTGTCGACCAAGAAAGGCATTTGGTAGAGTAGATAGAAACAAGCTGTGGGAAATCCTTAAACAATATGGAGTGAGTACACATCTAACAAACCTATGTAGAAGCTTATACAACATCAGTGCATGCATAGTGAGAGCAATTGGATGACACTCAGAACCCTTCACCATAAGATCCAGAGTACAAGGTTTTGTCCTGTCCCCTCTCTTGTTTATAACATATATAGACAACATATGTAAAGAAACCAGCCAAACAGAGACCGCAAGAACACCGCATGACGAGAACACAGAAGAAGAACCATCTGCACATCTAACCATTAGAGAACTCCTGTTTGCAGACGACCAAGCACTAATAGCAAAATCAGAAGCTGAATTACAAGACCAGATGAATAGTCTAAACGAAATGTGTAGGGAACATAACATGAAAATTAGGACAAGTAAAACAGAGGTATTGACTATAACTAAAGTAGAAAAAGTAACAGCGATTCACCTAAACCAGGGGTCACCAAACTAAGGTCCGCGGGCCGGATCCGACCCGCGACGTCATTTCATCCGGCCCTCGAGAGTACTCGAACTTTCTTGATATACCGTATGAAACACGAGACGTTGTGGTACAATTTAAATGTAAATATTATGTTTAGAATAATAGGAGATCTTCACACGTGCGGAGACCTCCTGGCTGCTCTAGGCTGTTTATTTATGCGGCCATATTTATATATTTTGCAAACCTTATTATGCGATATATTCTATTACCAAATGAAGCCTCCTGCCGCGGCTCTACAGGAGTATGGAGTAACATATTCCATGATACCCTAGTAAAAAATGCATAGGATGCTTAGATGTTGTGTTGGCGTGCCTATAAGAGCCCAGTCACGCCATATTCCCGCCTCTTTGGCATTGAGAACAACTGAGGCCGAAGAGATGCTTATGTCTAATTTTCAGCAGAGGGTTTGAACTCATCCCTCTAAGCCACTACTCAGCAGATGGGCGAACGTGCCCCAGGCACGGCCGAGCGTGGCCACTGTTTTTCCAGACCGCAGCTGAGAGGGTAGACAGGCTCTGTGAAGATCCAAAAGATCCAAGAGGATCTTGATTGTGGATTGACGATTATCTGCTGCAGGGTGTGTTTTGAATTAACCTTCATAGTTTAAATAGGAACATAGGAATAGAATAGCTATGTCTGTGCCCGAGAACAAAAATGGAGGGGTATATGCCTGGGAAGAGAGGAAGAGGAAGGCCAAAGAGAAGATGGGTGCAGGATGTGGCGGATGATCTCCAGATGGGTGTATCTGAAGCGTGACATCTTGCTTATGATCGAGAGGTTTTCCGGAAGGTTGTTATGGGAACAAGGTTCTGCAAAGGACATACTACTGAATGTATGATTTTTGTTCCATCTTGTTGTCTGATAATCGCTGGTGTTTTGTATCAGACTACAGTTAAAGTGTTGGATGACTACCCATGCTGTGATGGAAGATCACTGGTACTGTGTTTGATGACTACCAATGCTGTGATGGAAATCACTGGTACTGTGAAGGATGATCATTTGTATGTTTATTAATGGGGATGCCTATTTTGTTATTGCATCTAATCGTGAATTTTATTTATTTGTGCATTGGCATTATTAATCAGATGTTGTTGTATCTTTTCAATTACATTATTCTGATTCCCTGTACACGGACCTGAATTGCATCTGATATTTCTAAATATTTTCTTTTCTTGTTATCCGTAGAAATAGAATGAGATTCTCTCTGTCTTCTTATTCCTCTCTTCTTCTACGGCCCATGAGCAGTCGGCGTTGTGCTATTATCTCTATCATCCCTGTGCAGTTACACAAAGCTACCTATAAACTGCCTATGTACCTTTGATGAGCCGTAGCTTCACCAGTGACCCCTAGTCCTCTGCTTTTCTTGTGCTTCAATAGGATTTTAATTATGTTTCTAATTTAATGTCTTTTTTATTTTCAGATCCCGTGTACTACACCCTTAATTATGGCTACTAGAAGAAGAAAAGTGGACCCCGAGTGTCGATTTTCAATGATGAATGGAGAATAAAGTACTTCTTTGTGGAAACAAAGGACCAGAAAACCAGTTGCGTAATGTGCAGCGAAAGTTTTGCCGTTTTGAAAAAGTACAATCTGTGGCGTAACTACGAAGCAAAACATCTATCAACATATTAAACGTTTTCGGGAAAGTTACGCTCTGGGAAATATGAGACCATTAAACGTGGTTTTGAAACAAAGAAATGTGTTCACGAGAAAATTTGCTGAAAATGAATCTGTCATTCGTACAAATTACACATAAGATGGCAGAACGAAGAAAACCGTTTACTGATGGCAACTTCATCAAAAAGCGTAGGCCTATGATCGAAGCAGCAAATTACTTGTGTCCTGAGAAAGCCGATTTGTTTGGAACTATCAGCCTCTTGGCAAGTTCAATTGTGCGAAGAACAGAAGAACTTGGAAAGAACATAGTGATACAGATACGCGAGAAAGCTAGGAATTTGTTGTGGTATTCTCTGGCGCTGGATGAGTCTACTGATCTCTAGAGTACGTCACAACTTCTCGTGTTCATTCATGGTATCAATCTGGACTTTCAGATATCGGAAGAGTTGGCATCCGTTTGCAGCATGCATGGAACAACAACTGGGAAAGACCTTTTCTTGGAAGTGCAAACAATTTTGCAAGACTATAATCTTCAGCGGAATCAGCTTCGAGGTGTTACAGTTGATGGAGGGAAAAAAACATAGCTGGAGTGAGAAAGGGTCTGGTGGGGCAGATCAGGACTCAGTTGGAAGATTTGCAAATTCCGGGCGCTCTGTTCATACACTGCATCATACATCAGCAAGTATTCTTTGGGAAAACTTAGATATTTATTGTGTACTGAAACCAGTCGTTTCTGCTGTGAACTTCATTCAGGGAACATGCACTCAGTCACCGTCAGTTCCAGGCTTTTCTTTAATAAATTGATTCTGAATTCTGTGACTTGCCTTATCACACATCAGTCAGGTGGCTCAACTGCGGTAAAGTCCTGCTTCTTTTTTACAAGCTCCGAAACGAAATAGATGTTTTCTTCACTGAAAAAGATAGAGCTGATTCACAGCTGTCAGATCCTACCTGGCTGTAAAAGTTGTCATTTTTGGTCGACATGAATGAACTGAACTTGAAACTCCAGGGAAAGGATAATCGCGTCTGTGATCTCTACAGAACCATCAAAGGATTTCAGAGAAAGCTGTCATTGTTGGAAGCACAACTGGAAGGAGAAAACATTTCTCATTTTCACTGTTTCAAAGAGTTTGGAGAGATTTTCAGATTTTGACAGAACTGAGAGTGACATTCTTCTGTTCCAGAATTCGTTTGATTTTAACCTTGATGATGTGCCAGTTGAACTACAGTTGGAGCTAATTGATTTGCAAGCAAATGACTTGTTGAAAGAGAAGCACAGAGAAGGAAAACTTGTTTAATTGTACCGCTGCTTACCTGATGTTGAGTTTCCGAAACTTAAGAAATTTGCCACTGGTATGGCATCAGGGTTTGGAACAACTTATGTTTGTGAGGCTGAGGATGGGGACGGAGCGCTTATGGGAATGTCCCAAATGCTGTGATGTCGGTTCCTAAATCAATCAATCAATCAATCAATGTTTGTGAGCAACCATTTTAAAAAATGAAATCTGTGAAGTCACCACATCGAATGCGATTGACTGATGAACATTTGAAAGCAATTCTCTTGATTGGATGCAGCAATTCCAAACCAAACATTGATGGTATTTTGAAAGCCACACGTCAGTTTCACTAATCTTTCTACCCTCTTTTGCTGCTTAGTTTGTGAGATTCGGATATGTGCACAACAGGTGTGATGTAACTATCTTTTTGCTAACGTCGCCTTCTTCGATAACTTTGTTTAGTAAATAAATGTGTTGGTTGTCTTTGTTTTGTGTGTGTGTGTGTGTGTGTGTGTGTGTGTGTGTGTGTGTGTGTGTGTGTGTGTGCACGCACATTGCACGCCCTTCCTATGATTAACTTAGTTTTTTGTCTTTTTTCCCAGAGCTTTCGTTCTAGCTTGCAATTATTGCTACAGTTAGCTGTATAACCTTTACAGGACGTTTGCAGTCAACATCTGCATTGTTTTCTGTTGTTGGCAAGTTTACGTTCAGTAGTTTACTATTTCTCTCTGAACGATCGGCACCCATAACATAGCACAAAAACAAGTGCAACGTTGTCTGCTGCCAAATCGCGCGCAGCTGTGATTCGAACGCTGGTATACCGGATTATGAACCGCGTCCGTAGGTTCTTCGCCACGGAGCACGGCGCATGTATTGTACAGAATGACTATCCGGCCCGCGCTCGTCATTTTCTCAGCTAATCCGGCCCGCCGTGAAAATAAGTTTGGTGACCCTTGACCTAAAAGAACATCCCTTAAAACAAGTAAAGAGTTTCAAGTACCTAGGAAGTATAATGTCATCAAATGGCAAATCAGAAGACGAGATCGAAAATAGGTGCAATAAGGCAAATCAACTCATTGGACAAATGGCACCAATACTAAAGATCACACATGTATCAATAACTACTAAGAAAGCACTCTACAACACAATCTTCTTACCATCTCTATGTTACCAATGCCAAACTTGGAAAATAACAGAAAAAGAGAAAAGAAAAATCATAACAACAGAAATTAGATTCCTGAGAAGAATACTCAATGTATCAAGAAGAGATAACATCAGAAATGAAGAAATCAGGACTAAAGTGGGGGTTATAGCTGTACTAGATTTTATCAGAAGGCAGCGAGTCAAATGGTTTGGCCATGCAAGTAGGTTACCAACTAACAGTATACTACAACAAGCAATGATGTACAGACCAGAGGAAAGCAGAGGAAGAGGCTGACCACGTAAATGATGGACGCAGGGAATAACAGAGTCCATGGGAATATCGATACATGAAGCCCATAAGCGGGAACTATCCCGTTGTTTATACTTCACCTCGGCACCGCAAGGTACAGGAGGAACATGATGAGATGAGATGAGATTATGCGAGGTTCTTCACCAAGTTATCTTTGTTCTGACCTCACTTTTCCATCATTCTGGAGTCCATGTGCCAATCTTAGGCTAGTATATGTCACCATATAACAATATGCATATCTGTTTGAGTGTCATACAATGCACTCTGATTTTATTGAACCTCTGTTATTAAATCAATGTCTCTAAACAGCCATACTTCTTGTCTTAAGTGCTCTTTCACATTTTATCAAGGTATTCAAACTATTTTGTTGCGAAACAGATACATAAGCCTCGAATTCGGACTGACTTATTTGGACAACGACCTCGGAAGATTAAAGGACTCTTGAGATTTGGAACATGGAATGTACGGACACTATATCGAGCTGCAGCGGCCGAAGAACTAACCCGGGAGCTGGTTGAATATCAAATGGATATAACAGCAATTCAAGAAATAAGGTGGCCAGGAGAGGGTACTTTAGAGCAAAATGGAATGATTGTAATATATGAAGGAAACACCCAAAATAAACATGAATTAGGAACAGGTTTTGTCATCAAAAAAAAAAAGGTTATGGGGGAACGTTCTAAACTTTAAAGCTGTTAATGACAGAATTAGTAAATTACGAATAAAAGGTACATGGAAAAATATAACGATGATTAATGTACATGCACCTACTGAAGAGAAAGAAGATGACGTTAAAGAAGATTTTTATAATGATTTGGAAGATGTCATAGAAGAAACCCTCAAACAAGACATCCTGATTGTGCTGGGAGACTTCAATGCAAAAATAGGTAGAGAGCAAACTCATAAAAAAGTGGTCGGTATGGAAAGCCTACATACAACTTCAAATGATAATGGATGGAGAGTCATCAACCTGGCAGAAGCCAAAGGACTGCAGATTAGCAGTACCAGACTACAAAGAAAGGATATACACAAAAAAACTTGGAAATCATGTGACAAGAGAACCTATAATCAAATAGATCACATTTTAATTAACAACAGAAATGCATCAAACATACAAGTTAGAAGTTATAGAGGAGCTGAGTGCCACAGCGACCACTTCCTCGTTGGAGCAAAATTTAAAGTAAAACTTAAGAGAGCTTTCTGTACTAAATTACAAAGATTACACCCAACATATAACAGAGAAAAACTACAAGAAATTACAGTCAAAGAGAAATTTACAGATGAAATAAAATGTAAACTTGAAACTCTGCAAAACCCTTTGGAGGAAAGCGTTGACCAAACTTGGTTGAACATCAAGAATACAATTCAATCTACCGCAGAAGAATGTCTCGGTGTGTTAACCACGCATAGAAAGAACAGATGGTTCTATCAAAAATGTGAAGAAGCAGACATTTGGAAAAAGAATGCCAGACATTTATGGTTAAATGACATCAACAACATAAAAAAGGAAGAGCAATATAGAAATGAATGTAAAGAGGTTACAAAAATAGTTTGACAGCAGAACCGAGAATATATGAGTAATATAATCAAAGATATGGAAACTAATCACCAGAAAAACGAATCCAGAAAGATTTTTAAGAACTGAAGTCAATGAAACGAGGGCACCAACCCAACACATATGGTTTAAAAGACAAAAATGGGAATATGATAAATACCAACGAGGAAATGTGGAAACACATGGAAAGAATATTTTGTTGAATTACTAAATTGTGAAGCTCCAAGTAACACTTTCCCACAGGAAGAGGTTCTAACGTGTGAACCACAAATTGAAGAACCTGCATTTGAAGAAATCATATATGTGATCACACGACTTAAAAACAATGAGGCAACAGGGGCTGGTGGAATTGCTGCTGAATTTATAAAGGCAGGTGGACATGCATTACATCTAAAGCTATACGAACTAATAATAAAAATCTGGAGGACAGAAGAATTACCCCATGACTGGAAAGAGCCATTATTGATACCAATCTTTAAGAAAGGTGACAAGTTCCAATGTGAAAATTATAGAGGAATATCACTACTGTCCACAAGTTATAAGATACTATCCGCAGTATTACTAAATAGACTAAAACCATATTCAGAAGACATATTTGGTGACTACCAGGCGGGTTTTAGACAAAACAGATCAACAATAGATCAGATATTTATCTTACGACAAATAGCCGAGAAAAATTGGGAATATAAACGCGATCTCTATAACATTTTTGTGGATTTGAAAAAAGGCTTATGATAGTGTCCATAGGAATAGTCTATGGAATGCTATGCAGGAATTTGGAATACCAAGGAAGTTAATCAACATGACTAGACTATGCATGGAAGATACTTATATTATAATATAGTAACATATAAAGACAGTAAATCAGACCCTTTCCAAATAACATCTGGCTTGAAACAATGTGATGCACTATCGCCGCTACTCTTCAATCTGACTCTAGAGAAAGTTGTAGGGAAGGTAAAGGAGGAATGTGATATTGGAGGAACATCCAAGCTACTTGGTTATGCAGATGATATAGATATTATAGGGGAAAATGAATAAAAGACATTAGAAATATTGACTCACTTAAAGGAAAAAGCTCACCAATGGAGCTGGTTATCAACCAAGATAAGACATAATAAATGGTAATATCAAGAGAAGGAATGGCTAAAAACTCTGGCCACATACAAATAGATAATATGACCATTAAAAGAACGGAAACATACAAATACCTGGGTACAATCTTCAACTGCTCCAACATCATAAGGGAAGAAGTACAAACTAGAATCAATTCTGGAAATAAGATATACTATGCACTACAACATCTACTATAATCAAATGCGCTATCTCGTAACACCAAAATCACAATATACAAATACACTGATCAGACCAGTTGTGCTGTATGGCTCTGAAACCTGGAGTACAACGAAAGGAGACGAAGCCTTGTTACAAACCTTTGAGAACAAAGTTTTAAGACGCATCTTTGGACCCATTAGGGATACACAAAGTGGAGAGTGGAAAAGAAGAAGTAACAAAGACATTTATGATCTGTTTAATTCCCCGCTAATCACTGGAAGGCTAATAGACAACAATGGCTGGGGCATATAGAAAGAATGGAAGATAATAGGGAAACAAAACTCGCTTACACTCAGAAAATAAATGACCGTAGACCCCGAGGTAGACCAAGAAGACGGTGGAGAGATAATATATATACAGACCTACAAGCACTTGGAATCAACGACTGGCAAGAGAAGGTCAACCATAGAGACTAATGGAGACGGATTGTATCTGCATCAAAGAACCTCAATGGCTCGGAACGCTGAAGAAGAAGATTCACATTGGTGTTAATCAGACACCAACAATATAATGATGCAAACTTCAGTAATTATATTACCAGTAGAACACACACGTTGTTGTTTTTCTTCTTGTGTGTTGTCTAGAGCAAACATTGGGAATTACAATGTTCTACTCATCTCCATCATCTGATATTTTAATGATTTTAACGAAGTTGACGTTGCTATTATTATTATTATTATTATTATTATTATTATTATTATTATTATTATTATTTATTGTCCAGTTGTTTAAGCTTTCCACATACATCATTATCTCTCTTCTTTTGTCTTCCGCTGTATTTTCCCTCACATTAGGCTGATGGTCTCTTTCACACCTCTTCTGGTGATATGTCCCATAAATTTCATGTACTTGTTTACTAATGATATACCCACACTAATAACAACAGCCTCCTTCAGCCATATCTAACTATGGGGTGATATAACCCATGAGCAGGAAACCTCTAGTCATGCAGCTGGGCATTTCCTTCAGTGGGTTATTTTACAGGCCACCAGCGTGGGTGCATCTGTTCGGAAAAGAGATCGGCAATAGACTGCCTTGGAGACGACTTCATCTCTGGAATGTTCAATAATGTTTACTCTTGAAGCCTTTCCCATGTGCGTGTATCCTACAGGACTCAGGGCTTTGAAGTTAGAGTTTACTTTCTCCTGGATTAGTGACCATGTTAGCGTAATTATTATTAACCTAAGTTGACAATGGAATGAGCATGGCCAGACAAAGGTTCTATTTCTGCACTTGTCATTCGCCACATGAGGGAAAGACTGACCACCTATTTTTACATGCACTCAGGTCTAACATACACAATGTGATGGTCCCAACACTTCACATATCCACAGCATTTTCCTGATACAGGACTTGTTTGTTGTGTGTGTTTCTCACAGACAGGCTACCAGCAAAGACTGACGTGCCCCTTTTACCCAAAACTGCTAAACATTTGAAGGTACCAGTGATTCATCTTTCACCCCTTCTCCTGTTGTTAGCAACAGTTCTGCCAGTAGTCAAACATTAACACAGGTGAAAAGGTCTAATATGTGTCCTTTACTATGGTTTACTGTAAGTCAGGCGAACAGGTACAATATGGAATATCCATAATGGTCCACAAGGAGCCCATTTCTTCAGGTCAGAAGGTAAATCAATGCTCTAATCTATGAGGGAATTTATTCAAAAGATAAAGTTGAACAAGTAATATTTCCATGGCTTTTGTGTCTACCAAGTGAGAAAACTAATCCACACTACATTGTTGGTGCAACGGTTATTGTTTTCTTAGAAACCACATAATAGTGATTTCTGACATTTAATTTCCTAAATTTCCTTTTGGAATCACTGGAGATACAGAACAGCATCTCACAAGTTTTCCAATATATGAAAAACATAAATTATACAAAATACTGCATTACCACCCTAATTGTAATGCCAATGAAATGGAAAAGATCAATGCAATCATAGTGACAGCAATCATATGCCAAAATAAATTCACATTTGTTTTGGTTGCTGAAATGTCTAACATCATATGTGTAAGAGCAGAAACATAAAACATAGTGGCAGTTATGTAACTCACAATGTACATCCAGCACTGACTGAGCCTTGTTGTTTCTGTAACAAGTAGAATTGTGGGTAGCAGTGCAGGAACAGTTACTCCCATCCATACGTCGGGTAATATTGACATCTGTATATAATACATTATTGTCCTTGGTTGTACTTGTCTGTGAGCCGCACTCCAACTGTAAACCTGAGACTGGTGGATAACCTCCCTCTACTCTACATCTGATCCTGGTCACGCCTTCTTGAACTGTCAGCTGATCACCGGCAACAATAACAGATGCGCCTCCATCCTGGTACTTCTCTATCACTGGAGGGCTGGGGGGTGCTGTGTTGTATATGTGGATAGCAAAATATCACTAACAGATGAGCTCACTGAGATTTGATATGGTGTATGTAGAAAGGAAATGGTGATTAAATAATATAAACATGTCAGGAGAACAGAAAAATTAGAAACAGTAGAATGGCCAAATGCAAAGATACTGATAGTTTGTAATATTAAAAAAAAAAAAAATAAACAGATGTCAACAAAAGACTGCTGATATAATGCATTAGAGATATGATATTTGTGGAGAGCCATGATTTTTGTGGTAAGTCAGTATGACACTTGAAGAATAAGAGGTCATAGGTATAGTTTTAAAAGTCTTGAAGCAGAGATTTAAAGTCCCCTTGACGTTATGAAATTAAACCCATCCTGAACATTGTAGACAATGACATACTTACAGAGATGGAGGAAACATCACCAGGCCTGGAGTCTGTAGTCAATGACATACCTAACACAGATGGAGGAAACATCACCAGGCCTGGAGCCTGTAGACAATGACAGTCCTAACACAGATGGAGGAAACATCACCAGGCCTGGAGTCTGTAGACAATGACAGTCCTAACACAGATGGAGGAAACATCACCAGGCCTGGAGTCTGTAGACAATGACATACCTAACACAGATGGAGGAAACATCACCAGGCCTGGAGTCTGTAGACAATGACATACCTAACACAGATGGAGGAAACATCACCAGGCCTGGAGTCTGTAGACAATGACATACTTAACACAGATGGAGGAAACATCACCAGTCCTGGAGTCTGTAGACAATGACATACTTAACACAGATGGAGGAAACATCACCAGTCCTGGAGTCTGTAGACAATGACATACTTAACACAGATGGAGGAAACATCACCAGTCCTGGAGTCTGTAGACAATGACATACCTAACACAGATGGAGGAAACATCACCAGGCCTGGAGTCTGTAGACAATGACATACCTTAACACAGATGGAGGAAACATCACCAGGCCTGGAGTCTGTAGACAATGACATACCTAACACAGATGGAGGAAACATCACCAGGCCTGGAGTCTGTAGACAATGACATACCTAACACAGATGGAGGAAACATCACCAGTCCTGGAGTCTGTAGACAATGACATACCTTAACACAGATGGAGGAAACATCACCAGGCCTGGAGTCTGTAGACAATGACATACCTAACACAGATGGAGGAAACATCATCAGGTCTGGAGTCTGTAGGCAATGACATACCTAACACAGATGGAGGAAACATCATCAGGTCTGGAGTCTGTAGGCAATGACATACCTAACACAGATGGAGGACACATCACCAGCCCAGGCCCAATCCCATCCAGTCTGTATCTGATGTGCTGAGCCATGCCCTGGTTATACTTAACCTGCCCCTCCACAGATGCACAGTTCCAGTACTGGTCAAGGATACCCTGGTTATATTTAACCTGCCTCTCCATAGATGCACAGTTCCAGTACTGGTCTGGCACACCCCGCTGGTGTCTGGGCTTGGAGAGGGGAAGGGGAACTCTACAACACAATCTCTGTGAAGATGGTTCTTTGGTACTAGGCCAGGGGAACAGTCTCTACACCAGCTTCTCTCTGGTGGATTCAACCCTTGTTAGGGTTCGGATGACTTAAATGTAAATGCACCTGATTTAAGAATTAAAATTCAGTCACATATGTCGCGAAAAATAAACTTGATAGTTTCGATCGATGACAAACAAGACCCGACATTCGTCTGCAAAAACAGGCAACCCTTTGATGTTGTATAGACAGGAACAAAATAGGTCGCGTCAAAATGTCTAACCCCGGTCGGCATTTTGTTAACAAGTTGTTGCTCGAGAAACGTACACTGGCGCCATCCGTCTGCAAGGCGGGAGTCAGCCTTTGAAGTGATAGACGGAATGTCTGGCCAGACGTCGGATGGAGTCTTGTGATGTGGAGAAGGTCTCTAGATCACAGACAGGAGACAATTTCCCAGATGAAAGGGGACACCAGTCAGATGTTCACATTGAGTTGGGAAAAATAAAGAGAAAAACAACTTCTCGACGCCGATGCGTCTAGACAATTTGGTGACGTCACTCAAGCCCGATATAAAACCCGTTGCGGTAAACAAGTGGAGTTAGTCGACCAAGATTTCTGAAGTTTGAAGGATCGGTGCAGTTTCCGAGTTGTGTTCAATGAAAGAAACTATAGTGTCAAATTGTTGATATTTATCGGCGGACATAGATCCAGTCTGTGATTGCATAGTTTCAATCAGCAACCGGAATAGGCATATGGTATTCTATTAATCATATCTAACTTAGAGTATGATTAGGAATAGAGTACAGTACTGTGCGGTGATGTAATGTATTATAGGTGTGGTGATAGAATGTTCTATAAGTGCGGTGCTAGAAAGTATCATAGGAGCGTCGGCACTAGTATCCTATTGAGTGGCTTTAACTAGCTTGTGTGATATATCATTTTACTCAGGGAGTTGAGGACAATGTAGTGGGATAATAATTAGAGAGATTGAGGATGGTTGGGAGGGAGGAGGGGAATGTGAAATGGTAGGATCTTCCAGTAGGGCATCTGCTGGGTTTCTACCCGTTCCTTTATTCTTTCCTGGTGTTGCCATGTCTCAGACCATGTGATGAGCTATTTGGCCATATGACAGAGATCGGATCTCTGTTGTAGATCTGAGTGCTGCTATTGGCCTACACTCAACTAATTCCGGCCAGGATTGAGTTGCTCTCACCATAGTATTCTCTACTTAACAGGTTCCACGTAGGTGTGCTATGATATTCAACAGTGAAGCTAGAACACAGTTTAGAAGATGATGGCTCAGGATTTGAAGACAGAAGTTGCTGAGAGGCCTCTACATTGGGCTTATACCCAAGTTGGTCTGCGGGAACCTGGCTTCTGCTGAGCAGGACATGCTGATGATACTTATGTTTAGCAAGTGATAGTTGTATCACTGAACAGTCAGAACATTATATATATATATATATATATATATATATATATATATATATATATATATATATATATATATATATATATATATATATATATATATATATATATATATATATATACAACACTGATACCAGGAACATTCATATAAATTTATAGAAATACCTGGAACATTCAGATTGTGGTGTTAATATGGGGAATCTTTACAACCAGTGACACTAGATCAATTAAGATTTCCAAAGTAACAGTGACAATAGTGTTAGAATTCTCTGAGTAACAAACAGTTAATAACAGAGGAAATTCATAGTGTGAATTAGATTGAAGACTCTCATTAGACAGTGTTTGTCATGGATGTCCAAACATCTGGATGCCTCGAGAGATAGCGGAGAAACTCTTCACGTGACCGGAGAAGCATCACCTCGGTGAGGTTGTTTGTCTGGAATACATGGTGCTAGTGTGTTCTCAGCACAGTGATGAGAATGACTATACTCCTGAACACTGATCTGAGTCTATATACACCTTAGAATATACGTCACACAGTCTACACATTATACACACACACACACTTCTCCTACATATACTCTTTGCTTTAATAAATTTCTTGTTTTTATTTGTTGAAGCTAGAGTTGTCAAGTATGTTATGTTGGGGAAGAATGAGAGGGAGCATGATCCAGGGGTGAGTAAGAGTGAGAGGAAGGTGTCTTCAGATTGAGGGAGTGTTGTGGACGGAGTCTGCTGGATATCTCCAGGATAGTGATATTGAATTAAAATAAATGTGGGTGTTGATTCCCCTCACTCCAGGGACGACACTAAAATAGTAAAGAAGAACAAATAACTACTACGACATTCTTTATTTACGACAACATATAACATCTATAACTATTATAACATCTGAGAAATATAGAATAATCTATTCTGGTGGAGAGAAACAACAGCGAGGAGTAACAATTATAAATTATACAGAGAGAGCAAAATCGATCAAAGGATATTGGACTGTATCAAACAGAGTGTTACTGGTGAAGTTGATTGGAAGACCTTTTGATGTCAACGTCATCCAAGTTTACGCACCAACAGCAGACAGTAGTGATGACAGCATTGATGAATGTTATAGTGATTGAGAGAAAACTTCAAGAAATGCAAGAATTCTGAAGTAAATATCATAATGAGAGACTTGAATGCCAAAGTTGGAAATAAACAGGACGGATGCATAGTAGGCAAGTATGGACTAGGGGAACTGAATGAAAGAGGTTGCAGACTTGTACAGTGGGCAAAAGAGCATGATTTGATTATTGGAAACTCCTGGTATCAACAGCACCCAAGGGGATTATGGACATGGAAGAGTCCTGATCATAAGGTCAGAAATCAGACTGATTACATTTTCATTAACAGAAGATTTCGAAATTCCTTGAAAGTCGCAAAAACTATACCAAGCACAGACTGCTACAGCGACCATAGATTAATCTTAATAAGCAATTTACATATAAAATTAAAGAAAGTCAAATATTCACCAAGAAACACAAAATTTGATCTACAGGCACTGAAGAGTGAGGAAATAAAAGATAAATTCGATGTAGAGGTAAAGAACAGATTCGATGCATTCTCCGATATGGAAATATTATTTCATGACGTCAGTGACCAATGGGAACTATTAAATAAATCAGTCAACCAAGCAGCAGAAACAACCATCCCTAAAATAAAGATAATAGGACACAAGAAATAGATGACGGAAGACATCTTAAAACTCATGGAAGTAAGAAGAAATAACAACAACAACAAGGAAACATATGGAGAGATTCACAGGAAAATTAGGAAGCTATGCAAAGAGTCAAAAGAAACATGGCTTGATGAAAATTGCAAGGAAATTGAAAACCAACACAACACCCGGAATACCAAATTAATGCACAAAAGAATTAATGACATCACTAACAAAAGAACACACACATCAACGGGTTGCCTAAAAACCAAAGATGGCAAAATCATAATAGAAAAAGATCAGATTTTACATGCGTGGTCAGATTATGTGAAAGACCTTTATGATGATACAAGAGAAGAACAATATCATCATCGGAATAATAATGAAGGACCATCAATTTTGAAGATGGAAGTTTAGAATGCTCTTAACCATATGAAAACTGGCAAGACCCTGGTACAGATAACATCACAATAGAAATGATCAATGCCTTAGAAGAATATGGAATAGACCAAGTCACCAGACTGCTGAACGCAATATACGATACTGGAGATATACCTCCTGAATTATGTAATTCTATATTTATTGCAATCCTCGAAGAAATCAGGAGCCTTGGAATGCTGATCAACATCGAACAATTAGTATAATGAGCCACATCACGAAGATTTCTGCTGAGAATTATCATGCAAAGAGTTTGGAAGAAAATACAACCCGAAATAGGAGAAGAACAATGTGGGTTTGTAGAAAGCAAGGGCACAGTAAATGCTGTGTATATACTGAGAACAGTAATTGAACGTTCTATAGAAGTAAACAAAGATCTATATCTTTGCTTTATTGACTACACAAAGGCTTTCGATAAAGTGAGACATGTCGACATGATAAGGATGCTTGAAGATCTACAAATTGATAGAAAAGACCTTAGACTTGTAAAAAACATATATTGGAAACAACAAGCTGCCATCAGAATTGATAACGATGTAGGTCAACATCAACCTATTAAAAGAGATGTGAGACAGGCATGTGTAATGTCTCCAGATCTTTTTTCCCTGTACAGTGAAAATATATTCAGAAATATAGAAGATATGGAAGGAATCAACATTGGGGGACGATACATCAATAACATTAGATATGCAGATGATACAGTCCTGATTGCAGACTGTGAAAAGGACCTGCAACATTTAGTAGATGCGGTTGTTGCACATAGTGAACAACTAGGGCTAGAACTGAATATTAATAAGACACAGATTATTGTCGTCACTGGGAAGAAGGAAATTCCACAGTGTGATATACAAGTAGATGAGCATATTCTTAAACAAGTGAATCGATACAGTTATCTCGGCACAGTCATAACATCTGATGGGAGATGCTTTGAAGAGATTAGAACAAGAATTGCCATTGCGAAGGTAGCCTTTTGCAAGATGAAAAACATACTGACCAATAAAAAGATATCAATTGAAACGAGAAAAAGAGTATTGAAGTGCTACATAAAACCTATACTTTTATATGGATGTGAAGCGTGGACAATAAGCAGTCAAGATGAAAAACATCTGATGGCTGTGGAAATGTGGTTTCTGAGGAGAATGCAAAGAATACCATGCACAGACAGAAAAACCAATGAACAAGTCCTTCAAGAAACAAATGAAGATCGTAAACTGATTAGAGTCATTAGACGTAGACAGTCAAAAATTTTTGGGCATGTTATGAGAAGAAATGATTTGGAGAACTTGGTGACAATTGGCAAGATCGAAGGGAAGACACCAAGGGGAAGACCGAGAAGTAAATGCCTGGATGGCTTGGCCACGTGGCATGGTCGATACAGGACCACGGAGCTGATCCACGACTCTGGTGATCGAGTGAGATAGCAGAACATGACCGCCCACGCACATGATGGAGAGGATTCACAACCAACCAATCGACCATCAAACTAATGGCACTGTTAAACATTTCAATTGGAATAAATCAACAATGAAGGACAATATGTTAAACATTTCCATGTAGAATAGATCAACAATGAGGGGCAGATTTCAATAGTACAAACTGCTTTAGGGTTGTGATTTGTTAGATATTCACATATTCTACTGTAAAAAAAAAAAAAAAACTATCATCTACTGCCTATAGTACCTTGCAGTGTAGGGCAGGGAGGTTTTGAGCCTGAGAAATTAAGGCCGCCTGGCTAGTGCCGGCGCCACGAACTGTGCAGGTTAGGGCTTTCTTTTTGCCCCCGACAGAAACAAATCCGCAACTTACCGAGGATTCGAACCTTGGTCTCCCGAAGGAGAAAAACGCTGGCATTCGTAGCCACTAGGCCAGCCGCTCCTCACATATTCTACAACAAAACATATTAAGGTACTATGTATAGTTATCTTTCTTTTCGCCTTTCCTTCTCAGACAATTTCCAGAACATTCTAACATTATACAGTGACAATTTTATGGGGGATATGACAACATTAACAGCTGTACTGGTCAGGAAAAGTCCTGCCACTGACTACTCCACATAACTGTTCCCTACATAATGGGTGACATGTTAAACACCAACTACTGATCTCATTGATGAATCCGAATACTGAAATCATATGAGCTTACACTAGCATAGAATACATGATGATACTAAATAATAAGTTAACATGTCCTTGCATTTCTCAACTGAAGAATTAACATAATGATATAAAATACAGTATATGTCAGTTTCTCATGACTTCTCTCTCTCTCTCTCTCTCTCTCTCTCTCTCTCTCTCTCTCTCTCTCTCTCTCTCTCTCTCTCTCTCTCTCTTCCTCCTCCATCACCCATTCTCTCCCTATCATACACAGAATGAAGAAACAGGGAAAGTTAACAACTTACCTGTGACCTGTATTATTTTGTTTGTACTTGTTGACAATGATGAAAGCAGTGAATTGTTTCCTGTACACAGGAAATAAAACAGTCCCCCACTTGTGAGTGTGTAGTTTACAGCAGACATGTTGGATAGAGCTGATGTTGTATTTGTTAAATTACTGTAAAACTGATAATTTACTCCTGGACTGACATCAGTTATAGAGGCATTGCAGGTTACAGTCACAGTAAGAGACCTGTCACACAAACTGATGACATCATTTTCTGTCTGGCTGTAGATTACTCTCAGTGACACATTGCTAGGGCCATCTGATGCAGAAGTAAAATCATCATTTCCTGTTAAGGATCATACTCTACATAAACACAGCTAATACTTTCAACAAGACAACTAACACCATCAACATGGTAAAGTAATACAATTTTATAGAAACATACTATCCAAGTTCTGCAGCAGAATCAGATCTTTACCACCACAATATGGAATATAAGAACACATTTATCTACATATAGAATTGCATGGTGTAAACCTACATGTATATTTTATTATACAACATCAACTTGAATGACAGTCACAATCATCATGTGCTATGCCAATAAGCATAGGTGTTCATGTTTCACCATCTCACGTGATCACCAGAGTCGTGGATCAACTCAGTGGTCTTGTCTCGACCATGCCACGTGGCAAGGCAATCCAGGTATTTACTTCTCTGCCTTCCCCTTGTTCTCTTCCCCTCGTCTCGCCAGTTGTCACCAAGTTCTCCAATTTATTTATTCTCATAACGTGTCCAAAAAAACTGTGACTGTCTGCATCTAATGTCTCAAATAAATTTACGGTTTTCATTTGTTTCTTGTAGGACTTGATCATTGGTGTTTCTTGTCTGTCCATAGTATTCATTGCATTTTCTTTAGAAACCACATTTACACATCCATCAGATGTTTTTCAGCGTGTCTGCTCATTGTCCACGCTTCACATCCATACAAAAGTACAGATTCTATGTAACACCTCAACATTCTTTTTTATTGGCCTGTATGTTTTCCACCTTGCAAAAGGCTACCTTTGCCAAGGTGATTCTTGTTCTAATCTCTTCAGGGCATCTCCCATCAGACACAGTAAAATGTTAGCTGCATATCATTTACAGGACATTACAGCCAAGGCTGCATTTCTTTGCTGTTGTTGATGTCTTGGCAGGGTTTATGTCCAGTAGTTTGCCATTGTTTTCTGAACAACCGGCATCCATACCATTTTGTAAAAAACCAGAGCAACGTGGGCTGCTGTCAAATAACGTGCAGCTGTGTTTCAAATGCGGGTATGTGGTATCAGGAACTGTGTCCGAAACCCCTTCGTCACGGAGACCGGCCAGACACAGTAATCCTTTCAAATATAAAGTTAGCAATTTATGTTACAAAATAAAAACAGATATCTCGCAGATCCTCAACACCATGCACATAAGGCATACTGTAATTATTACACATGTTCAAAATGCACACCACTATATAGCACTTCAACACTCAATTTCTCAGTGCATTTTACAGCCTCTTTTATTGGTATGTTTTACATCTTGCAAAAAGCAACTGTTTCTTTGTGATTCATGTTCTAATCCATATGAGCCACCTGTCATCAGATGTTATTACTGATCTTAGATAGTTGTACTGATTCACCTGTTTTATAATCTTTCCATTTACTTGGATGCTGCCTTGTGGTATTTCTTTATTGTTAGAGGGGACCATAATTTATGTGTTCTTACAATTTACATATAATCTTAATTGCTTACTATGTAAATTAAACCACATCCACCCGGAATCTGATAATTGGCAGCAATCAATAAATATGCCACTACCAGTGGGAAAGAGTGTTAGTAAGACTGCATACATGGATATGTTTCCAACATGCATAAAGGGAATTAATATACAAATCAGACTAAATAATACAAACAATAAAACATGATTGAAATAGTCAAACAATAAAGCACTATGACTGTTCCATTTTTCTAAATGGCAAATCTGGCCTATCTAGTCACAATGGAACCAGACAAAGTGGTATGCATACATCCAATTAAGAATTCTATAAACTGTATAAAACATAAAACTCAGTTCATGGTTGGGTACGATTAGTATGTCCACAAAAGAATGCCGTCATTCACGATCAATTATTTCGAAAACTGTCTGTTGCATCGTTATGAAATTTTTCCAGCCGTCTTATATTTACCCCCACCCAAGGAATATGTCTTTGATAGGTCCAAAAACAACTTAAATCATTGAAAGCGGCGACATTCCTTTGATCTTTTGCTGAACAACTAGTGATTTCTCGCTAACGAAGTTATTTTTACGGTAATGTGAGACATGTCAATTCTGTTGACACACAAAGGCGTATCCGGATTCGTATGAGAGTGGGTGCAATGAAAGAATTAGCTTAAAATCGACAGGGTCGGCTGCATTGCACCGGGTGTTTATCCCATATGGCTCAGTTTCTTTCCGCAGCGCGGAAAGCGTCGCACAAAGCACGAACTCCGTAGCTCCAGCGACGACCCTCGGGAGTCTCCGAAAAAATGCACTCGTGAAATGAAGGACGCGGCCCGGAATCGAACATACAACCTTCGGAGCCCGAGTCAGACGGCTTGACCACTTCACCACGGAGAATCCCGAGAGGGGTGCAATGTGTAATATTAGTAAAGACAGAGAATTTACAGAGGCACGGGGTAAATAATTTGTAAATTAACAGGAAAGTAGAAGGAATATATTTCTTACCTTATTTTTCATTTCCTTCTTGTTTCTTCAGCTGATGCTGATGCTGTAATGTTTAGGGCCTGCAATTCGTCTGAATAGTTGGAGCAAAATATCCCAGTAAGTGTGTACGTAGATTAAGGTCTGCGATCTGCTCAGACCTTAATCTGTGTCGGACGATTCCAGTAGGTTGATGATTGCTCTCGGTTGCATAAAAGTCAATCCATCCTTTCTCCAATAGTCCTCTTCCTCTTTCAACACATGGTCCTGACGTTTTTTCCAGTAACTTTTATCAATATTTAATAGCGCGGACAGACAGACAGACAGACAGACAGACAGACAGGTAGGTAGGTAGGTAGGTAGGTAGGTAGGCAGAAAGGTAGGTGGGTTGGTGGGTGGGTGGATGGCTGGCTGGCTGGCTGACTGGGTGGGTGAGTGGGTGGGTCGGTGGGTCGGTGGGCCGGCCGGCAGGCAGGCTGGCAGGTAGGTAGATTAGATAGATAGATAGATAGATAGAAAGATAGATAGATAGATAGATAGATAGCCAGATAGATAGATAGATAGATAGATAGATAGATAGATAGATCGATGGGCGGGCGCGCGGGTAGATAGATAGATAGATAGATAGATAGATAGATAGATAGATAGATAGATAGATAGATAGATAGATAGATAAGCAGGCAGGCGGGCGGACGGACGGATGGACAGACGGACGGACGGACAGACAGACAGACAAACAAACAGACAGACAGACAGATAGGTAGGTAGGTAGGTAGGCAGTAAGGTAGGTGGGTGGATGGCTGGCTGACTGGGTGGGTGGGTCGGTCGGTCGGCCAGCCGGCAAGCAGGCAGATAGGCAGATAGATAGATAGATAGATAGATAAGCAGGCAGGCAGGCAGGCAGGTAGGCAGATAGATAGATAGATAGATAGATAGATAGATAGATAGATAGATAGATAGATAGATAGATAGATAGATAGATAGACAGATAGACAGATAGATAGATAGATAGATAAGCAGGCAGGCAGGCAGGCGGGAGGGCGGGCGGGCCGGCCGGCCGACCGACCGACCGACCGACCGACCGACCGACCGACAGACAGACAGACAGACAGACAGACAGACAGATAGATGGATAGATAGATAGATAGATATCGGTCGGTCGGTCGGTCGGCCGGCAGGCAGGCAGGTAGGCAGATAGATAGATAGATAAGCAGGCAGGCAGGCAAGCGGGCGGGCAGGCAGGCAGGCAGGCAGATAGATAGATAGATAGATAGATAGATAGATAGATAGATAGATAGATAGATAGATAGATATATAGATAAGCAGGAAGGCGGGCGGGCGGGCGGGCGAGCGGACGAGCGGACGGACGGACGGAGACAGGCAGACAGACAGACAGACAGATAGATAGATAGATAGATAGATAGATAGATAGATAGATAGATAGATAAGCAGGCAGGCAGACAGGCAGGCAAGCGGGCGGGCAGGCAGGCAGGCAGGCAGATAGATAGATAGATAGATAGATAGATAGATAGATAGATAGATAGATAGATAGATAGATAGATAGATAGATAGATAGATAGATAGATAGATAGATAGATAGATGAAAGAACCCCCATTTGGAGACACCTCTGAATATTCGCGCTGTTTCTTTCAAAACGGAAATCTCGTGAAAATTTCAAAATCTGCCGGGACGTCTCTTGGTGAAGCTGTAATACTGTTAAAATCATGGACGTAATCTCTAAATCGTAATTAATATACCGCATATAAACTAACTTTGAAATCTGCAGTAAAATCTCCAGAACAAAATTTTTTTTGTTGGGGGGACATAATGATAAGGTTATATACTAAATCTCATCATTTTACCTCAGTTGGTTACTGAGATATTGAATTTTATATTGAGGCAAAAAAAAAACAAAAAAAAAAAAAACACTATAACATGATAAATCCATCAGCAATATCTCCATGGGGATTCAATCACATGACCAGCATACTGGTAGCAAGTATGCTACACACTGCAATACCATCTCTCCCATGCACATACATACATATGTACACACACAAAGACAGACAGACTGACAGGCAAGCTGGCATGCAGGGTAGCATGTATGTATATATGCATACATACATACATGCAGCCACACACATTAACCCAGACAGACACATACACACACATCTATATCTAATCTGAAATATTTCCAATTTACGCAATAGATTATAATAGCCAATATAGAAAATAATAACTTACAATAGACTTGTACACTTTGTGTTTTATTGGCTTTAATTCCATCTGGAAGCTGTGCCTGGCAGATGAGCTCTGAAGTGGGGAAACAATGCGAGAATCATTCAGAAAAAGCTCAGTACATTTGAAAAGAAAACATGTTTTCTCCCCAACACACAAGTAGAAGTCAGGAAACAGGATTCCCTATTTACCAATGACATAGCCAGCACAGTGAGATGATGTTTTGTTAACATGAAATGCAGACCGTGACCACTAGGTGGAACCACAAATCAAGCCCTAATTGTATACATTTTTTGAACTAGTTAGTACAATAATGGCAACTGCATTGTGCAAGTGGCCACGATAAGAGATAAAAAAGGTGTCCCAAAGATGGTGTGAAGTGTTGAATCTCCACATATTCTAGACCACCTCATGTGAGGTGTGGTGGCCAGGTCTCTTTCCCGAACCTTTCCTTTCCCATACAATTGTCCAGTAAACCCATTGTTCATAAGGCTGCGTCAACCCTGGTGTAGTACTGGACAGGAAAACATAATCCTGTCTCTGTGGGGTATTGAACTGGACCACTGTCTTGGCAGGCAAGCACACAAGCCACTATGCCACTGCTGCTTCAATAAGAGGTACAGTTAGTAAGAGTCCCTTTTTTATGTTGTAAGGCACATTTGTTTCCTGATGCTGGCTCATAATTTTAGATCAGTCGACACTAACTAAGCAACTTGACTTCCACATAAATTTCCTGGTACCCCACCTTGAAGGGGATTTTGAACATATGACCACCAGGCAAGCAGGAAAGTGTGCTACCCACTGCGCTACCATAGCTTCCACAATAAGTGGTTTGACCAGTTATCTGGTTTCTGTGGTTAGGCAGCGATGTCACATGAACTTGAAATGATGTACCATGAACTTGAAGTGATGTATCATGAACCTGAAGTGATGTATGGTCCAAACTCTGCAGCATGTGAGAACGCAATGTCGCAAATTTAGTAGTGGCCGAACTGGCGTGCTGGAAAACATAGGTGTAGATATCATTTTACATCAGCAGATCATGTCCCCACAATTGAGGAAATGTATTAAATGATGACCTCATGTCACAAAGACCTTCTTTAGACTGCCAATTTCAGGACATTGTTCATGATCATTTTGGGTTCCTGAAAGAGTGCAGCATGTGAGTCATTCAGCAACTAGCAGAGAATCATAAGAAATACAATTTGGGTGCCAGTTTATTGGAGCACATCATTAGCAAACATGAACCATGGATAATGGAGTACAGTACTCAGACAACTCGCGATGTTCGTCCGTCATGAATGACGAGGACCATTCATTAATTGCATCTTTTGATGAAGAACGAATGACTTGCGCTTTAGATTGGATTATAGTGAGGAAGTGGTTGCGCAAATCCTTCGACCTCACTCCCTCGTCCGCATCCATCTGGTTCCAGTGGCAAGCATGGCAAGACGACTGAAGACGGACGCAGATGCAGTGGACGTTAGGCTGCCACAGGCCAGTTATCCTTGTATATATTGGCTCTCAAAAACAACTGGTAGCCTAGAGCCTTGTGCAAACGGCCCTTCCGTCAATTCCTTTAATTTTCAGTTTTAAGACAAGAGTACCGACAAGCCAATGAGCGTATGATTCCTTGTAGGATCAACCAGATGTCCATCGCCGAGACGGACTGACCGCCAGTACAGACCACATACACATGCGGCTAGCGAGAAACTGCCCACAGTAGATATTGCTCATCTAAGTTGTGAACAAATCTCCCGATTTACGGCTGAGCCTCATTAGCTCGCAATGCATCTGGCCACTGACAGGACAGACTTTCACGCACACACAAGCGAAGAGTAGCATCGCTAAAGCGGGCCCTCCCGGTGCAAGGTGATACATGCAAAACCACTTGATGCCTACCAACGAGCTTTCAAGCTACGCCGGCAGGACGGACCGAAAAAAAAGCTATACCAGCTTACTGACTGCAGGTCCACTACTCATCGAGAGAGAGTGGGCGCTTATCGAGACTTTGTCGAGGGCTGGTCTGGTTCGCAAAATCAGTTCCGCGTCTAGCGTTCGTTGTCTCGGATAGCTGTGTGAGGTGCACCAAAATGGGATCTTCCCAGCCAACGCAAGTTAGCGAGGCAGGCGTTTCTAGAATGTAATCGCATCGTGCAGCCAGGGTCGTGGTTTGAGTGGGCAAAAGAGCAAAATTTGTACGACCGTTCGACAAAGACTCAGACAACTACCCAATACATGGCATAGTGTCCTGTCCTGTCCTCCGGCTGTTAACATATTCAAGACATTGACCAGCCCTAGGACAATCTATTTTAGGACATGCATAGACTGCCTCTGTTGGATGTAGACAGTAGTTTTTATTTAATGGACCTGGACCTCCAGGCTAACATAGCCTAACATGGGTACCAGGAACTGTGCCAGGAAGACAAGGCAGCTGACCTGATACTGACCACATCTCTACTGAGTGCCAACTGGTGTAAACTATGGGACTAGAACTATAAACCTAGTGTGTCTGACATGAAAAGGGGTCCTTTACTTTTACTTACTATTTTAAACAACTTTAGCATCTATATAGGAGAGGGGGTGTATGTGTGACAGAGACAGAATGAGAAAGAAAGAGAGATTAACAGAGTGAGAGTGAATGCGAGAGAGAGAGAGAGAGAGAGAGAGAGAGAGAGAGAGAGAGAGAGAGAGAGAGAGAGAGAGAGAGAGAGAGAGAGAGAGAGAGAGAGAGAGACAGAGAGAGAGAGAGACCCATGAATTAATAATTATTGATATGCACCCTGCTCATACTGTAAACAGCCACATTATCACACAAACCAAAGACACTTCACTAACCTAATGTATTCCTTCTGGCGGTAACATTTGCTGTGACCTGCTGCAATGCTGAACTAACTTGTGCAGATGCATAGAACAATGTTGTGGTAGGAGGAATGAACGTGTTTGCAGTTTCTTTGCATGTACAGCTGAACTGTTTACTTTCTTGAACGGTTGTGTTCAAACACTCTAGTGTTATATTAGGATCAGCTGTGGGCGAAATGTGAATGCTATTACATTTGATAAAGCATTTTCCAGTTCACACTAAACAAACTAAAAACAGTAGAGCAAATAAACACACACAGACATCACGCATGTTTGTTTACTTTGAAATATTCTGTCAGTGTTAACCACTTTCCAATGTGCTAAATGCTCTTGCAAACACCTTTTTATAAAATCTAATCTGTCATTAGAATTATAATCACTGTGTTTATTCCATATAGATCGCATCATTTATAGTTTTCCATTCGCTCACTGGATTAATATATTGGTGTTTAGTTCCATGCACATGTACTTTGATAACAACACAACATGTATGCAGTTATTTCACAATTAACACTTTCTGCCCCAGGCCATTGCTATTTCAACTGTTTCTATAACAATAAGCTGTTACTTATAGAAAAACACATTACAAAATAACAAAGTTAAAATAGCAACACTATGATACATGCAGACTTAAAGTAACAATTTTGATTTTGATTTTGAAGTAGGGTCATATAACAAATGGCTGTAACAGAAAGAGTTAAGAAGCATGTATCTAGAATGCAGTAACTGATACTTTATTACTGAATTTCTTATTACAAAATGTGTTAATACAATACAACTGTTTGTTCTGAGCTGTGCTAATGATTTTTCCTTTACGGCTAACAATGTTAATTCTCCCTCAGACAGACACAAAATATATAAATATATCCTGAAAATAAAATATAATTTATATAAAGAGACATGTTACACACAGAAAGGCATCCGCAAGCAAGTTTACTGGATATTTCTGTTCTCATTTTAAAACATTTAACCACTGTGAAAACATGCAACATCATATGTTTGTTTATTATGACTAAATGTCATTATGTACATTGGATTAGTCTAATTCATGGGTGGCCAACGCGAGGCCCGTGGGCCGCATGCGGCCCGCCGTGAGTCATGTTGCGGCCCACGGAGCTAGGTCAAATGAACATAAATGTTAACTTTATTGTACATATCACCAAAAGAACATTACATCATGAATCTTTGTGACATATTTCCAATATTGTATGCCTATCAACGACACTTGGATTCCCTATTAAACTCTGTATTCAAAGGTCACAATGTTAATTCGAGGCCAAGCCCATTTTCTAACCATTACACTTAAGCTGCCAGGGCGTTTGAAGTTGACAGGAGGTTGAAACTGCGTCCACGCGACATATGAACACATGCGACCGTCTGGTGGGTGACAAGAAGACGAGAGATGGCAAACTATTGTCCCCCTTGTTTTCTCCAGCCCAGCCCTGTCCACAACACCATCCCCATCAAGATGTATCACGTTCTGTGCCAAAAGTGTGCCTATGAGAGGTATATTAAAATAAATCGAGTGGGTGGATTGAATTGAGAAGTTTTTAAGGGGTGAAATTGAGAACTGTTAGGAGTCTTTTCTAGCGACCAGCTGTATTTTTCGTATTGGATACAGTGGGGTTCTTTGGACTTCAGGATGGCGGACTGAGCCTTGGCCGAACCAAAAACATAGTACAAATGCTCTAGTTCTCATCTGGAGTAGCTGATTCATCGGCACAGGATTAAAAGGATTCATATTGATGTTAGAGCCGAGTTTCCTTAATATTATTTGCTCTCCATGTTTAAGGCAAGCTCAACATTATAGAACTCCATTGAGTGACTGATCAATGTATATAAGAGGATGGCCTGGCCAATACCAATGTATCTACTACTCAAGTAAATGCACTGATTGAGTGTCACAGTCTTGCGTTCATTCACAATCAGGCCACATCATCCGTATCCTAAGTACAACTTTGCTCGTGCAGGTAATTTTGATACGGCGTTTATTTTCAGGCAAGCCTGACAATCAACATAAGGCTTATCTGCCTGATACATCATAATAATCATCACTCGTTACACATATATAAATGCACATTGTCACACATAGGTCACTCTCTCTCTTAAACATCGTATGCATTCACTACACTAGATATTCGCTTCAGAACAACACTACGTCCAGTCGGAAGGCCGGTCTGTCCCCTGTCTGAAGCAGCTCAGGTTGTCGCTTGCCTACGTGGTCAAACTCCCTCGTGGGTTTCGCAACTCTGCGTGGCGTTCTCTTTGCACGCAGCACTGTCTACTTAGCCCTCTAAGTTCTACTCTAGTTTACGTGGTCATGGTATTCCCCTGACCTCATTTCCCCGCCCCTGTTCTCGGATCGGTCCCTCTGTTATTCTAACTATAACACATTAGTGTCCCCACCCGAGTCTAGTCTAATTACTGTCCTTATGTCCTAGCTTGGGTGCTGTCTGTATTCTGTCTATACCTTTATAGATGTCCTGTCTCTATGTGCTATTAGTCCTTGCCCCTCTTCTGTCACCAGTCGGTCCAACACCTTGACATTCTCTCCTCGTCCCTCGTATTGCGTCACCAGATTAATGTAGTAGGTGTGACGCAATGTCATCGTAACATATAAAATTAGTCTGATCTAATTTAGTCAAGGGGTTCACTGCTATATCATACGGTTCACTTCTGATTCAAATAAGTCAGGTCACCAGTTGCTGTATCTAGCCACTGGTTTCAGACCAGCTTAACACATCTCCAATTCTAAGCAAGAGTCATTACATTACACTCTTGGGAGCTGTGTTGAACCAGGGCGCGTTAACAAACTAAGCCCCTCAAAATATTGATTCACCAATATCCCAATACAAATTGCTCCAGTTAAGGATGCAATACATGAATATAATTCATGGCTCCCGTGAAATGTACTTTCACTTCTCTCCTTATTTGTGTGTATGCTGATACTTGCCTATCTCGCTTCCGCTTGTGGCTAAATATTCAACTCGCCCTTCTACTTATTCTATAGTCTGTAATGTCCCCTGATACAGTGTTAAGTCCCTTTGAAATTAACTGCTGTTTGTATAATTATCTGTTTGTATTCCTGTTTGTTTGCGTGTAACACTTTAATTTATATGTGTTGCAATTAGAAACATAACTATATGTCTATAATTGATGTATTAGGTTTCGAGTATCACAGGTAGGTTAATGTTCGTCACAAAGTAATGCATTTGCTTAATTTATGACGTACTTCGCCGATCTGGGATTCTAGAAAACAACCATTCGTGTAATGCAATAGTGGCTATAACACACATAAAAATACACACTTCACATGGTTTACACAGAAGACGCGGACAAGTCATAAAAACACGTGTGTGCGAAAAAAATTGCACCACTGTTCACACTCATAATTTTACTTCTTTCATTCGTCCGTATACGCATCTCATCATTCCTTCATTCATACCTTGTCAATTTTAAAAATGTTTTGTTCATTGACATAAAAATGGGCTCGTGTTAAACAAGTATTGAGCCGAATACATTGTTTCATATATCACATTGTTATTTACAAGTTTAAATGTATTGCTTACGGCAATACAACAGAAACTAACTAAGTCTAACTAATTCTAACTATTGTAATGTATAATCGGTTTGATCAGTCACTGGACTGATGATTACTAGCATTAATCTTATTCTACGGGATAATGTCTAATACTATTAACTAAGGGATTTAATTTAAACTTAATTAAATAAATACTAAAGGGAGATAAATTAACTAAATTATTAATTTCTGATATTAAGTAAAATAAAGATGTAATTTAATAAATAACGGATGTTACTAAACTAAACAATGTGGTTAATCTAATTAACTAAATGATGGATGTAATAAATAACTAAATTTAAAATAACTAAACTAAATAATGACTGTTTGTTAAATATAGGTCTTTAATTAACTAAGTATCAATTTATGGATGTTTCTAAGGGAAGGTAATTAACTAAAATAAACATTCTTTAAGAGAAATGTGTTAGTTCCCTTAAATGTACTAAAGTTACAAATTGCTAAATTTCTAAATTATTTTAACAACTAATCTATTAAATTTCTAATTAAATCTAAATATATTACCTCGCCGTTTTAAATGGCTTCATCGGTAGCAGTCTCGTTAGAGAACTGTTTCCTATGCTTTACTAACTAAATTTAAATAGTATCTACATTTCTAAATATAAGTAATAATTGTAAAGGTTTCTAATCTAATTAAATGATGGATAATGCTACAACTGTTTTAAATAAACTATCAGTTGACGTATTAGTGGTTCTACTATTGCTAATGTTTCTACTATGATGAACCACTAGATCGCTTTAGTGCAGCTTCGTTAAAATATGTTATACAACAATAATACATACATATTATATACATAAATATATTACATAATAAGCTAACTAATTAACTAATCGTAGGTCCAGGCGATGGTGATCACGATGTGTCGTTCCTCTGGGTTCTTCCTTACGATAGTCTATATACAATTGTCACTGAAGTTTCGTGACGATATGACGTGTCACAGTATGTTCACACTATATCACAGTTTCTACACGGTGGATGACTCTATCACTGCATTGTTCATGCGTTAAGGTAATAGTAGAGTTCCTTGTAAGTTCATGTAGTGATATTTATCTTACACAATGTCTTGAGTCTTCTCATTACTAAAACACTATATATATGTGAACTACTAGGTAGTAACAGAAAGTACCTGTGGTAGTGTTTCATCTGCTTTCTGCATCACTTCAATGCCTGACGGTCTTGTCAGAAGGTCTGCAAGGGTGTTGTTGCTCCCTTTAATATGTCGAATGGAAAAGGAGTAATTTTGCAGAATCAAGGCCCAGCGATAAATTCTGTTATTTTTAGGCAGGCCTTTTTCCATAACTAACAGCGGAGAGTTGTCGGTCTCGACTACAAAGTGAGTTCCAGCCAAATATCTATGAAGTTTCGTAATGCAATATACGATAGCGAGAGCCTCTAACTGAGAGACGTCATAATGTGATTCAGCTGTGGTAAGTTTGCGGCTGGTATACAAGATTGGGTGGAGAATCTTTTCATGCTCTTGAAGCAGTACACCAGAGATTGTAGTTGCGCTGGCGTCACATCTAAGGATGTATTGTAAATCAGGATTAGGTAAGCGAAGGATGGGAACTTTACTGAAAAGGTACTTTAATTCCGACATAGCATTGACTAAAGTAGCATCTTGCACATTTATCTTTGCAGATGACTTTAATAAATTTGAAAATACACATGTTACTTGTGCCAAATTTGGGATAGATTTGCTGTAGTAATTTACTAGCCCCAGCAGGCTTCTCACTTGTTTCTTTGTTGTTGGAAAAGTGAGGTTTAGAATTTTAGTTATAATTTTGTTGTCAGTTTTTTACTGGCCCTTGGATATTGTATGGCCAAGGAAATCTATTTCCTCCAATGCCAACTCAACTTTCGTTGGTTTGACTGTCAATCCAAACAATTTTATTCTCTAGAAGACGAGTCTTAAATTTTATAGATGTGCTGTTCTGTCTGTTGTATGGATATGGTTGTGTTTGCGATTCAACACGATTTTGTTTGTATTCAGTTAATGATGCTATTGTCTTCTTCATAGTTGACTATTGTGTGTGTCGTTTGTTTGTCTGGAGTTTGGTTTTCTGGTATGGTTGTGTTGTGTTTGTCTTCAGTCTCCCGTTCTTGTCTTCTGTAGTACGGCTTTAACATGTTGATATGAAATATCTTGAGTTTGTTGTTCAAGGATATCTCATAGTCAACTTCTGAAATCTTTCTCACCACTTTAAACGGACCTTGCCATGAGGTCAATAATAAGTCACTTTTATTGGGTAATAGTAACAACACATCTTGATTGGGCTCCCCCTTTCCGGCATACTGTATATATGTTGTGTTTATATTTAAACTAAAGACAACACTAGGCAGAGTTCAGGCCGTAGGAAGAAAGATAACACCCGCCCATCTGCCGCCAAGAAAAAGCGAAATCATCCAGGGAGATATATTGCTCAGATTCGTTCCCAGGCGATGTCAAGAACAAAACGCTTAGCTAGATTGGCCAACGGTCAACCCACTCACAATATGGCGTGACTGCCGTTTCGCCAATTCGTCTCACCAGTCGAGACCATATATATTTATAGGCCAAGGTCTGGCAGGACTAAATACAACCCGGTTTTACCTTTTCAAATCCACCAGTAGGAATCTGCACTTCATCTGTCTCACTCTTTAAAGTGTCCAATTGACATGAGACAGTCTACAAATGGTAGTAGTTTACACGGACATGGATGGCCCAAGAAGTTACATTAGTGCGTATTTGGTGCAAGGTGCCCTATCGGGTTTTCCCGAAGAAAAGACATATTTCTAATCGTTCTATTAAGAAGATCGTGTTGTTAAAGTAACCAAGAGAACTATCTTCCATGGGGATTGAGCGAATAAGAGAACTGAGGGTTCCCGAAAGCTGTTTCCCACTGTTTACCCAAACCCAAAGAAGGCATGCGGACATGGGCCACTGGCGTTTCGCCACAGTCATAATATAAATAATATACGCTATGCAGATGACACAGTATTGGTGGCGGATAATTCAACAGACCTACAACATTTATTAGACGTTGTAGTAACAGAGAGTGCAAGGAAAGGACTCTCCTTGAATATCAAGAAAACAGTAACAATGGTAATATCAAAGAAAATGGTGACACCAAAATGTGACATAGAAATAGAAGGAAAAATCCTTAACCAAGTGGATAATTTTAGATACCTAGGGGCATTTATAACATCAGATGGAAGATGTACAACAGAGATTAGGAGCAGAATAGGGCAGGCAAAGGCCGCATTTAAGAAAATGAAGAGTATCTTATGCAATAAGTCACTATTACTGAATGAAAGAAAGAGAGTGCTGAAATGCTATGTAGAACCAGTTTTTCTGTATGGCAGTGAATCTTGGAATGTAAATGAACAAAGTAAGAAGAAATTAGAAGCAACAGAGATGTGGTTCCTGAGACGAATGTTGCGAATTCCTTGGACTGCCAGAGTAACTAACGACGACTGCCTGAAACAGGCTAATGAAACTAGAACATTATATACAACAATAAGACAGAGACAAACATCTTTCTTCGGTCACGTGATGAGAAGAGAGGCATTGGAGAACATCGTAACAACAGGAAAGATCGAGGGGAAGAGAGGCAGAGGCAGACCAAGAGAAATGATGCTGGATGGATTGAGACGGTGGCATGAAGGAATATCAGCAGCAGAGTTGATCCAAAAAACCAAAGACCGAGATCTGTGGAGAGCCATGAACGCCTACGCCAGCCGGCACGGCACTTGATGATGATGAATTAGAATGTTATTAATTATCGCTGTCGTAATGTCTTGTCTGTCGTCTGTCTTCAGTCTTGACCTTCAGCTGAAACGTTTTACAAAATCACACATGATAGATTCACAACAAACATTACAGTTGACTTCGCTCTAAATTAATTCAATCAATAACTGTCCGCTAATATGCTCGCGACGGTCACTAGTTCACTCAAAGGTCACTCCGCGCACTTCACAATCTTTCGTTCTTGCCACTTTGCTAATATCTTCAGGCGTGCGTAAACACGTTAGTGTGAGGCATTTTATATTCGCTTGTACAAAACTCCTGTCATTCAGCTTTACTGCTCAGAATTAGAGTCAGGCGTGTGTAGAATTATTAACTTGGCCATATATTGCCTTTCTTTCACTGCCTGTTTTCAGATTTAGCTGTTTAACTATTCGATAGCCGTGCACTAGGGTGTGTGTTCAATCTGAACACTTCTGACACCATAAGAATGTGGGTGTCAGATCTTTGCTCTTTTCCCACTTAGCCGTGCGTCAGGGTGTGTGTTCAGTCCGTTACTTCTGACACCATAAGAATGTGGCCTGTCACAGTCTTGCGTTCATTCACAATCAGGCCACATCATCCGTATCCTAAGTACAACTTTGCTCGTGCAGGTATTTTTGATACGGCGTTTATTTTCAGGCAAGCCTGACAATCAACATAAGGCGTTATCTGCCTGATACATCATAATAACAATTATCACTCGTTACACAATATATGAATGCACATTGTCACACATGGTCACTCTCTCTCTCTAAACATCGTATGCATTCACTACACTAGATATTCTCTTCAGAACAACACTACGTCCAGTCGGAAGACCGGTCTGTCCCCTGTCTGAAGCAGCTCAGGTTGTCGCTTGCCTACGTGGTCAAACTCCCTCGTGGGTTTCGCGACTCTGCGTGGCGTTCTCTTTGCACGCATCACTGTCTACTTAACACTCGTTACCCTCTAAGTTCTACTCTAGTTTACGTGGTCACGGTATTCCCCTGAACTCATGCCCCCGCCCCTGTTCTCGGGTCGGTCCCTCTGTTATTCTAACTATAACACATTAGTGTCCCCACCAGAGTCTAGTCTAATTACTGTCCTTAAGTCCTAGCTTGGGTGCTGTCTGTATTCTGTCTATATCTTTATAGATGTCCTGTCTCTAAGTGCTATTAGTCCTTGCTTCTCTTCTGTCACTAGTAGATCCAACACCTTGACACTGAGTCCTACCTTTAAGACTAGTTGTTAAGGTCAGGAGAAGGGTTATGAACATTATCAAAACCTGGCAGATATCCAGATGGACATTTACAAAACTTGGATTGTTCCCACCTGGAAATTTTAACACCTGAACTTTATCCAAGAGGACATTTTTAAAACCTGAACGGTATCATCATGGATAATTTTCACAGCCTGAAACTTATTACCGTAGATATCTGCCCGTCGTTTATCATTTATGGACAATTTCCACCCTTGACTAGCATCATTATGGATATTTATAACTCTTGAAGTGTATCTGCCCTATGGATATGTATAACTCCCGAAGCTTATCTGCCCTATGGATATTTATAACTTTTGAAGTTTACCAGTGGATATTTATAACATCTGAACAATGAACTTTTATAACTCCTGAAGTTTATATGCCCTGTGGATATTTATAACGTCTGAGGAAATTTATTATCAGGGATATTTCACCGCTTGAGGAATATTGCACTGGATACTTCCAATTCCGGAACATTTAGCCGAATGAATATGTGCACCTTGGGAACTTATTAACCTGGCTAGTTCTACTCCAGTGACTTAAACATGAACATTCGTGAAGGGAATATTATGGACCATATACTGTAGGAACCATGGTGTTTTAGTTTGTGAAAAGACTTTATGGTATTAGGTATGAACTCTGTGTTCCTGATATTTCTTTGAGTGGATGTTGTTGAAAGAAGAGATAATATCGGTTGGATACTGGCTGAGAACATCAGTGAGAAAGGTATGATTAATATAAATTATTAATATTATTTTGATGTGGGTATTTGTTATGTGAATATTCATTATGTGTATTTGAGGTATTACGTAACAATGACATCAACTAGTAAAGATGTTGGACCAAATAAGAGAAGAATCACAGAAGAATTCAGAAGTTTTCAAGACAGATGGACTATAAACTATTTTTTTTTCGTGGAAATTAAAACAAAGCCCACATGCTTGATATGCAACGAATCTGTTTCTGTCTTGAAATAGTATAACATCAAACGGCACTACGAGACTAAACATGCAAATAAGTTTTATAAGTACAAAGGGCAATTTCGACAAGACCAAGTAAATGTCTTTTAAAAACAATTTCTGCACAACAAAGGATATTTACTAGAGCAGGTCCAGAGTCAACATGGTATGTAATAGCTAGTTATGCAGTAGCCAGGATACTAGCATAAAAATCGAATCCATAGTCAGATGGTGAAATGGTTAAGGAATGTTTGGAGAGCGTCTTTGAAATTCTGTATCCAGAAAAAAAGCAGGATTTCTCAAAAATAAGTCTGTATCTCGTCAGACTATTACTAGGCTTGTGGACGACATTGGAAAACATAGAAGATAATTTCAAAATTCGAGCATCCAAGTTTATATTTTATGCTCTAGCAGTGGATGAAAGCACAGATATGGCAGATATTGCCCAACTGGCAATTTTTATCAGGGGTGTTGATGTCCATTTTAAAAAGGCAGAAGAATTAGCGGCACTGTAGGCCTATCCACTTATGGACACTACGAAGTCACGAGATTTGTTAGAAGCAGTTACATCGACATTGAATCACTTTTCGTTACAACTAAAGAACTTATCGGGCTTAACAACGGATGGTGCTCCAGCAATGGTTGGGAAACACGAAGATTTAGTAAAATTAATTTAAAATGAGGCCCCCCAAAGTCAGTAATACTTCTATGCTAAATTTTCATTACATTATTCATCAGGAGAATTTATGTTCGAAGGCCCGCAAAATGGACCATGTCATGAAAGTGGTCGTCAAAATAGTGATCTTCATTAAGTCGAAAGGGTTGAATCATTGTCAGTTCCACGAATTTCTAAAGTCTTTGAACTCAGATTACAATGACGTTACATTTTATGCAGAAGTAAGATGGCTGACCCATGCCAAATTGTTGAAAGGAGTGTTTGATTTGCAACAAGAAATACAATAATTCTTTGCAAGCATGTCAAAAAGTATCCCAGAGAATGAAGACAAAGAGTGGGTTTGCGACTTTGCATTTCTGGTCGATATAACTAGCCACCTAAATGACGTTAATACTCATCTACAAGGGAAAGATCAATTAATTAATAAGATGTATTTTTTTTTACCTTAAACCAGGCAAGTGTTTGAGCACGATCTCACATACTGTGAAGCAACGATGTGGTCGAAGCTGTAGCACGCTTGCTTGCTTACTTAACCAAAAAAAAAAAAAAAAAAAATTAAAACAATTAGGTACGTGGCCCGGCAGGAAATATTATTTCTTAAATTTCGCCCACCTGCTGAAAAGGTTGGCCACCCCTGGTCTAATTGAAACATGCATTTATATGATTGCATGTTAAAGGTGTATTTATGCAGACTTCTTCCAATAAATTTCTTGATGTCCCCCCCCCCCCCCCCCCCCCCCCCCCCCCACTTGTAACACTGTCTTTCTATTGCATGCCTCACTTCCACTTGTCCATCTAGCACATCTCATAATAAGGGGCACTTTATATGGTTAATAAAGTAAAGAGTAAAGGATCACTGTACATGTCTGATAGTACATTTGACATACCGTGCTAGATTCATGTTTTATAGCCCAACAGGCACCCAGTGGTTGATGTGGTCAGTATCACACTGGTCACGTTTACTTCCCACGTCATTTCCTGTACCCATTTTAGGCTGGGTAACCTGGAAGCCCATTTCAATTTTCACAATCCTACCCTGGTATGGGTCTGAACTTTATATAGTTAAATTACCTTAATTGTCTAACCTTGATCTCATTCAGTGATGTTTTCTGTAATCCCAGTTTTTGTAATTGTTATTATTTTCCCGTCTAAGGAATAATGTAATCAATAATCCTTTATAAAAATCATCGTCTCTAGTCTCCAGCGACCACAACTTTGTTAACTAAACACATTAGATCTATTACATTTTCCAAGGCTATTACTAAGAATGTATTTGATTGTCTCATTAGTTGCAAAATTCAGAAAAGATCTGAGCTCAAACTCCATTGCATTTTCACTACTGTGTGCAGTCGTCTTTGTTTACAGCTATCCTATAAGTCCATTCACAGAAACACTTAAAATTGTTGCCTTCTATTATTAGTATTTTTTTTAAAGTATAAGCGGAGTGGCTAAGTGTCAAACTGTCTGCCTCAGGCTCTGAAGGTTATGGGTTCGATTCCAGGCCCCGTCCTTCGGTTCATAAGTGCATTTTTTCTGAGACTCCTGGGGGTCATCGCTGGAGCTATGGAGTTCTTGCTTTGTGCGACGCTTTCAGCAGCCCATGCTGTGGAAAGAGACTGAGCTATATGCGATAAAAGTCCGTTGCAATTGTCAGAAGTCGGGGTGGCCACTGCCTAGATGAAAGTATTATTCACTGGCGTGCAACCTCAAATAGTCAGAAATTGACTAGGGACAAAATCTATATGGCTGAACTACAGATTAAGCCCTGAATATCCAACGTACAGCTCCAAATGGCTCGTTACAAAATTGAAATGAACTGTGCTGAATATTCGCCAAGGAATAGGAAAGAGAAGGTTAGCTAGGATAGATTTTTAAGTCTAAATTTAAGTGTAATTAACAACTATCCCAGTACAGGTTTTTCTCCCTGACTGCTCCCTTCCTTGGTGTTTAAGTGAACCCCCACCAATGTACACACACAACACATATGCACAATTGGAATTAATATAATGACAGAACTATGAGTTACAATACTACACCATTTATTTACTAATCATAATCAGAGACATCTGATGGTTTTTAAGATGATGATGATGAAATCAAATAACATCTTGATATTGAGAAACATTACATAACTTTACTGTTACTTGAACTATCTGGATCTGTGGTCCAGATCCCCTCTCTCCAGTAGAAATAAAACAGCTTGCTGGCATTCTGACGCCTGTCAATCCTGGCACTACCTAGTAGTCTCTAGTCTTGAGATCTATAACATAGGCGCTCTTTGTGAGAGCTTGAAAGAAAGTCAAGAATGTGTTATATCTAGTTCTACATCAGTGCAATCCTAAGTAAAACATATCCTAGCACACACATATACAATGACCAGTCTGGCCAAGTTTATCTTCCAGCTCTACTGCGTTCACCATCCTCCTTCTCCCTCCATATCTCTGTCCTACGGTCTTAGTCTGGGACGGGCTTTTTCAATTGTCTCACACGCCTGTAATTATTACATTTCTGCCGTCCCATATCCATGTCGCTAATACCGACATTCTGACTCGTACAGCCGCTCCGTCCGAAGTTGGTTTAGCAGCTCACAGGTTCGGTAATGGTATCATAATAGTTCCTGATCATCCGGGCTTACAAACCGTGACCAGTACCTGTGCCAGGTTTTCGCGAATTACCGTAAACGCACGCCCACCATACACTGAAAAAGTTTAGCACCATATACCCTATACCAATTGTGGGTAATGTCTGTACCATTACACCTCTGCTTCCAACACAATCGATGGCCAATGTGCCAATGTGCACACAATAGCATAACACCAATTTATTCTTAGGGAGTTACCATATAACAAATCACATCAAACAAACCTAAGGTATGCGAATACAAAATGGCATATAAGGCTATTCTTACCTACATTGTATAATGCAAAAAAGTAAGTAATATCCTTATCTACAAGAAACTGGGAAACAGTTTCCATATACGTTACAGACTAAATAAATGTTTGCCGAGTGCATATCCAGAGTATAACAACACTGATGCATACGGCAATTCAAATATATCAAACCTCCAATATTTTAACATAATAGCATTATGCAAAGTTAGTAACAGTATTGTTTACATAAATATAAGACATAGGAACAATACTCAGAGCAGTTCCTACTTAGCCACTGCTGTGGTTAGATATAGGAAATAGGCAGTTGACTATATTCTGTACACAAATGCACACACCAACAGGCAACTAGGCTAGTTTACAAAGAACTAACAAGCATCTACCACGACACCTCAAGTATATCTAGACAAGATCTGTCTTACATAAGGTTCCTACTTTTCAGAAGAGTAACACATGAAGCACAATGATATTGAACACAGAACTTAGAAAGAACACTCAAGTAACCTACGCCAATGATAGTTCTTGAAAATAACCTAGGTCAGATATAGACTGAAAGTTCATATGTCTAAAAGACTGTTGCATAGTTACTAAGAAATCCTTCCTAGAAGCCAACATAATAATCATGCATATGACTACAGAAAATTGAGATAGTTCCTACCTGTTCAAACAGATTTTCGTATCTAACCTGAAACAAGTCTAGGGAGCCTTATTTAAGCTGAGTCCAGCAGACAGTGTCTGAGACACTATTATCTCTTTGGCACCCTTCTGTCTGGTATGACAGAAGCATGCTGACCTCCTACAGGTAATTAATTCTATTCAAGTGTTGGGCCAGTTCACGCCTTTTTCCCCACGCAGACTGACTTATCTCCCCCTGGCATTCCTGATTCGGTTGTAATAGTCAACATTTATTCTGTGTGGCCAGTCTGACACTTCACAGTTAATTGCCTCTGTCAGACACCCAACACCTAATCTCTGGATCCAGTCCGAATGGTTTATTATCCTTCTAACACCACCTCTCTACCTTTCCACGGGTAATTACTAGCCTCCAGTCAAGTTTAGGATCAGTCTCTCAAGGTCCGGTTCACACTCTGCTGAGTCTGCCCGCCAGTGGGGGTTATTACCAGTTTGACACGTACCACCTTGAAGCTGGACTGGCTGGGCAGCTTGACTGGTGTCAAATTACACTTCTCAAATAGAAAGCCATCCCTGGTGGTTTGTTTACTTGCAGGCTTTGCAAGCTTACGTCAAGACTGTATAGCCTTGAATATAGAGAAAACAGTTTGTCCTTCTGTTGATTCCCTACATGGTCCATCAAAAGTGAACCGAAAATTGTTCTGGGCTGTAAAGGCTGCATTTCATGACAGCAATGAAGTCGATCCTGTCAACTTTTAAGCAACTTTTTATTAGTGTAAGTTACATATCTCAAATTGCCCATAAATGTAGGTGTAAAGAAATTGAGCACAGACTGAAATATGATCTCAGGGTCAATGGGTTAATGAACATAATTAATACTATGTTGTAGCAAACAGCTACCATAAGAAATACAAAAAAGAACATGTTTAACATACAGACACATGTTATCACTGACAATGACCAATAGTGAAGGCTCTAGTATTCTCAAGTAGTTAGTTAGTCTTTCCTCTTGAGCCTAAGGCGGCGCATAGGGCAGAAGTCATGGCTCTCCATGTCCGGCGGTTCGCTGCTACCTGTTGTAGGTCCTGAATGTTCACTTGGCCATTGAATGAGCCTTCTCTGATGATGGTACTACGCAGGGTCTCTCTTGGTCTTCCCCACTTTCTTTTCCCTACTGGTGACCATAAGAGTGCTTGATTGGGGAGTCTTGTCTTGTCCATTCTGAGTACATGGCCTATGTAGTTCCAACGACACTTTCCTATAAAATTGGATACAATGTCCTGCTTAGTCTCTTGTCTTATCTGCGTATTGGTTCTGAAATCTGTCCAGTGGAGGTTTAGAATTTTTCTAAGACATTTGTTCTAAAAATTGTCTAATTTTTTTTTTTTATCTAAAGCTACCGTTGATTTCCAACTTTCACATCCATATGTTAGCACTGGAATCACACAAGGGTTGAAGATTTTAAGTTTCGTATGTTTGCTGAGTGTCTTTGACTTCCAGATGTTTGACAGTTTATTGATGGCACTAGATGCCGGTGCGATTCTAGATAATATTTCTGGCGTTGAGTCCCCTGTAGATGCCATTTTGCTTCCTAGGTATGTGAAGCTTTTGACTTTTTCAAGAACATGGTTGTTTAATTTGGTGTCGTCTGAACTGTTGATTAGATTAATAGTTTTTGTTTTTGCAGTGTTAATTTAGAGACCAATTTGTCCTGAAACATTTTGGAGATGGTTTATTTTCTCTTAGGCATCTGGGTGTGTTGAACTCAAAAGCACTATGTCGTCGGCAAAGTCCAGGTCTTCTAGAATTTTGTCAACCCAATGGATACCCCTATTTGTGTTGTTTGTGCATTTGCGCATGACCCAATTGATAGCTATTCCAAAGAGCATCAGTGACAAGACACAACCCTGTTTCACTCCCATTTCCACTGAGAACGAGTCAGTGGTGCCTGATTCTGTTCTCATGTAGCAATGTGTCTCCTTGTAGAAAGATTTTAAGATGTTGATATATTTGGTAGGGAAGCCATAGATGTTAGTAGATTCCAAAGTTAAGGATGGTGGATACTATCGAAGGCTTTTTGAAAGTCGACAAAGGTGGTGATTAATTTCGACTGGAATTCTACAGTCTTCAATGATTATTCTAAGGATGAAAATATGGTCTATACATGACCGTTTAGGTCTGACCAACATGTAGTAATTTTGATTATGGGTTTCGTATGAAGATGTGTCTTTTGTAGAAAGAAGTGTTAGTTTTGCTTGCTTTCTTTCTTGTATCTTCGTCCAGGTGTTATCGCTAAGCCACTTCTTCTTCTGTCTTTGTACGTAGCCAATTGTGTTTTTTGCCGCATTTAGGAAGGTCTCTTTCAGGAAATTCCAATTTTCTTCAATGCTATTCGCATTGCTCGTTATACTTTCTTTGTTAGCGTGGATATTTTGTACCTCTGAGTTGAATGCGAGTTTGTGTTCTTTAGTCAGTAGGGACTGTGAGTTTATTTCTTGGTTCTGGGTGTTTTATACAGAGTCTTAAGCTGTATTTTTAGCTTGGCTATGCAGAGATTGTGATCGCTACCAGCATTTGCTCCTCTGTAAGCTCTGACGTCTTGTACTGATGAACGGAATTTGGCACTAATGCAAAAATGGTCTATCTGATGTTTTGTGATACCATCAGGAGAATTCCACATGATTTTATGTATATTTCTATGCGGAAACAGAGAGTATGCTATTATCAGATTTGCTATTTCACAGAATTCTAGTAGTCTCTCTCCGTTTTGGTTCATGTCCCCTAGACCTTGAATTCCCATATATTTCTCGACAAACTTATTGTCAGACCCTATCTTGGCATTGAAATCGCCTATTACAGCAATAATATTGTGTTTGGGTGATAAGTTGATGGTGCCAATTAGATGGTTGTAGAAATTATCTTTGTTGATGTCGGTATCATCATTACCAGTGACTCCGTCACTCTGGGCCTTCCCCGAAGACTGATTTCCCCCTATCCCCGTATGGAAAATCAGACCTACCCCGTACGTTCCCACATACCTCCCTACGTAGTACTGGGTTCTCTCGGTCCCCGTCTGGACCCGTAACAATTTTACCAGCTACATCCCTTGCCATCAGGTGTGGAGACTCCTTACCGGATCTCTCCTCACATTCCCGGAGGAGATTTACATGGAATATTTTCCCTTTCCCTCGGATCCGGATCTTGTAGTTCGTCTTGGACACTACCCTTACCACGGGAAAAGGTCTGTGCCATCCTACCTTGAGTATATTGGTCTCAGTTGGACCCCAAACTAATACTCCGTCTCCCACCTTCAGAGATAATTTATTCTTAATCCAATTCTTGGGTGACGTCTTTTGGCACGCTGGGCAAGACTTAACCTACTGGCATACACCGCCGGTCATTCCTGACCAGTAATAATGGCAGGAGATCCGTTAAAGCGTCGCTCCGACACCCATATGTCCGCTACCGGACACGGTGTGCCCCATGTGAAGAATTTGGGACGGTAGTCCTTCGGGACCACCAACTGCCCGTGCAGTTTATCACTCATTCCCGCTCTGCAGTAAAGTAGCCGATTCTTCATATAGTACTGACCCCTGTTAGGTGGGGTTAGCACTTCTCTGCAGCTTCTTGTAGCAAGGGCGCAAAGTCGTGTCCTCACCCTGGGCAGCGCACAATTCCCCTGGCAGGGGGTTAGAGATTATTGCATCCACCTCTTCATTTTCCCATTTGGACCGCGTCTGTATGTCACCTGTGTGGATGGGCTCTTTAGGCATCCCTAGGAATACATATCGGCACCCAGGATAACGGGAAAGAAGGGATCGGATAACACGGCCGCTTGAATTGTGCCCGTGACATACCTTGACCTGATCTCCACCTCGACGAATGGCAAAGTCACGGCCACAGCACTCTTCATCGCCAGCCGTATCTTGATTTCCTACCCGGTGAGTTGTTCTGGCCTGACTAGATGTGCAGCTATGACTGCGTCACAATCCAGTCCTGTGTCGTATAAGCATTCCGCTTGTTGACCATTCACTTTGATTAGCTCAACCACTGGTGGACTTTCCGGGTCCAGAGTCTCTTTGATGACCTCGAACTTTTCGGTGGAATCCGCCTTTGGTTCCACTAGGCAGGCCGCAAAGTGGGATCTCTTTATCTTTGCTTTCAGTCCCTCGTAGTGTGAGTGGATGACTTGCAATTCTTACACCATTTCTCATGCCACCTCTTTTTAGGAGGAGATTCAGGTGGGTTCTTGCTCCCAGACTGCATCTTCTCTGGACTCTTTTCCGGAGAATCTACCCTTTTCTGATGAGTGGCCTTCTTCGTCTCCTTATCAGAGTTATCCGAACCTATAGCACTTTTGGGACGGGCTTACCCCGCTTCCCCATGTACTAATACATACTGTTAGGCTAACTTCGTCACTATGTCTAACCGTTCTGCCCCTTGTTCTCCCAAGAACACTTTAAGCGGCTTAAACATCTGATCGAGTATACAGAGTTCTTCTAGACTCTCGTAGTCTTGGGCAAACCCAGCTAATTCCATCCATTTGAGTAAATAGGATTTCAGTGGCAAACTAAATGCGGCAAACAATTCGCCATGTTCTCGCTTCATGGTTCGAAACTTCTTCCGGTACATGTAGGCTGTCATTTTGAAATGTTTCAACAACGCCAACTTCAATACGTCGTAATCGTTCTCATGTCCCGCCGGTAACCTCGTATAGACTTTGAACGCGGTACCTCGTAAACCTTGGGACAGTTTCAGAACCATTTGTATTTGTCAAGACCCATGGCAACAGCCATCGCATCGAATTGTTGCAAAAACTGATCTATTTTCTCTTTGTCATCTTCAAAAGGAGCAATCCCTTGAATTATCTGATTTGGGAGACACTACCAGTAGCTTTACTACCAATGGCATAACTCTTGGGGTCAATGGAACATGCAAGCCTCAATATCACTTAAAGATGGAGACAAATGATACAGTTGTAGAATGCTTAGTTTGTTTTTCGGTGTCTACATAATTTGTATTCACTCAGTCTTTAGAAATACATTGAGTTAGATTTTCTGACAGTCGTAATAACACACATTTCTGTGGTAGGTTGGTTAGAAACATTATGCACACATCAGTGGCCATCATGAGCTTGTTTAAGTGTGCCTACTGACAGATACCATGAAACATATAATTATGAGCAACAGACAATGCTATGCAAGAAGTTAACAATGGTTTCCAGGTCTATGCTATGGTCTACTGAAGGATACTGGAACACTCTATGTGTAACTCTCTATTACAGTTTAATATGGAATTTCAGCATAGGTATCCCATGAAATACTGCAGTCATGTACACAAATTGCATTATTAAATTATCTAGCACAAAACACTCTATTATACATATTGGTAACATATCATATATCAGAAAACATATGCAACTAGAAACAGACCTGCACAGTTCCCCCCCCCCCCCCCCCCCCCAAAAAAAAAAATAAAAATAAAAATCCTGCAAATATTGTGCACAGAAAGTTAAAGAAACAGGGGACTACCAAAATCAAAACACTAACAGAACATAATATATTACTGATTTTAAAGATAAGGGAATTCTAATGTGTAGAGATCTTTGCAGTTTGGAAGGAGTGAAATTGTGTTGAGGCAAAATGGATGCATGATTCCTCTATTAGTGATTTACTATTGTCATGACACTCAACCACAGTAACACATTTGGTGGTAATATAACAGCAGCTGTGAAAATATGACTACACATTTAATTTTATCCGATGAATAGCTAAGAAGCAGACAACAACTAAGTGCATGCTAAATTATACTGACACAATTTGAGCACATACCTACATATTTTGGAGATGTAGGTGTGCTATTTTTCCCATAAAATGTGTCATTGTCTTGCCCCGTAACATTTGGGTATGCCAGAACTTGAAACTGGTGTTTTCCACTTGTGAAGTTCCGTGCTGGAACCTTGAAACTACAACTTTGATTGCAGTAACTAGTTTCCCCACATTCAGACAAGTTTTTATATTCTACGAAGCTTTTCTGCACAATGTGGCGCTCCATGTCCTGTCAACATAAAACACAGTTACAACTGCCATTGGCTACATTGAAATTGACATTCATTTGTATAAATATTATTATCAGAACTCACCACTATATAATCTAATCAAGTCAGCTTACTTAATCAGTGTAAGTCATTCTCAATAATAAAATTACACTTGCAACCTACTCTTAGAATCCAATATTCAACAGTTCTACTTTACAGAAGAATTTACACTTACATAATAACTAATATTCTTAGTATTATTTTGACCAATATATATTCATTCATTCATTCAGTAGCATGTCCTTTGCAGAACCTCACTCCTTTAATAACCTTCAAGAAAATTGCTCGATCATAAGCAAGATGTCCCGTCTGATACACCCATCTGGAGATAATCCACCAGATCCTGCACCCATCTTCTCTTTGGCCTTCTTCTTCCTCTCTTCCCAGGCATTTACCCCTCCATTATTGTTCTCTCCAAACTTTCGTAATGTTTCAAGTTACCAACATATTTGAATTTTCTTTGTTTTATAGCCTTTAAAAGCCAACCTTCTTCAATATTCAGCTCTTGAAGTATGGATGCATTTGTTCTTTTCTTTATCCTAGATATTCTTAGAACTAGTCTATAACATTCATATTCAAAGGCATTTATGCAATGTTCAGTTTGTTTAGTAGTATCCAGGCTTATGTTGCAATGGGAAAGATGCATGCTCTTAAAAATCTAATTTTTGTAGTTCTATCTGTCCCACTCCATAATTTATTCAGTTGTTTTAGTCTCTGAAGAGCAACAGATGTTCATCTTTTAATTTATTTCATTTCATTTCACTGTCAAAGAGCTACGTAAGAGCTTAGAGCTTAGTAATAGATAAATAGAGCTGAGGAGAGGAAAGTAACAGCGATCTAGGAAACCAGACAGAAGGGACACAAGCACAAGTGAGAACTATAAATAGTTCTCTAACGGGACACACTTGTGTCAACAAGGAGGTTATCCGGTGTAAGTGAGCTGGGGTTACCCAAGAGACTGGGAAACCCGCATCACGAGAAGTGACCATGCAACAGTGGTTACTTTAACCAAGTGACCAGCGTGCTGGAACTCCAAGCACGCAAAGCAGCGAATACACGTAGAGCCAATTACTCGTGGCTGAACACGCCACTGAGAGATTCGTCAGACTTGGACTCGACGGCGTAGGCGACGAACTGTATATCCGCTGTGAATACTTTGTTGCTAAGAAGGACAGTATCAATAGTTTAGGACTTAAGCTTAGCTTCATTCATTATTACCATAAACATTATCGTCTCATTACATCTTTATAACATACTATGATGTTTAATACCGATGTGGTATTCCGCTCGCGGAGCTCATGTACTATCAGCTCCAAATAAAATGTATCCTTTTGTACACCGTACGAGTTGTCATTTTCGTGTGGTACAAAAGAAGGGAATCCTTGCATGCCTGTCACAATTGAGTTGTTGACAGGCAGGATCCGATTTGGTGTAAGAAGTGTTTTTGAACTTACACGACACGATTTGAGTGGGGCTTGAACCACCTTCAAGCACTTTAAATTTCCATTTTCCCACATAAATTCGGAAATTCTACAGAATGTTAATTATATTATTTGTGTGAATTCTTTTGATGGAAATGTATGAAATATAAACTGTGATTGTGTGCAGATTGCAAATATGTATCGAAATTACGAATTTAACTATCATTTGTGAAACATTTCGTGTGATACAGTCATAATGTCAACATTCATCACATTCACGTATGTACTTGTGCAAAAGCAAATTCTTTGTGCACAAGGGAAATAAATTAGAGGGTAAGCTACAGTCATACAGCGCAGCTCAGTCAGAGGCGATAGAAAGTGAAGACAAGACGACATTGACATTCATTTGACATTCATCTTACAATTCATTGACGATTCATTTATACTATCATAACATTCATATCATTTACATCATTCATCATATTTATATCACATTTGCAAATTACCAACCGCATAAACTATATTGTTTAAATTGATAACAACCATGTATTGTATATTACATGCATTTTTCTAAATTGTTGAAGCTCTATTAAACAGAGACATCAGTTATACAAGCAAGTCTATCAGTTGTGTGTACGAAAGACAGCAATGTAACATCCCGAGTGCCGTATTTTTCAGCAAGATTAGATGAGTATATTTTCCACTAATTTTGATAAACACCATTAACCTTGCATCTTCTTTTTCAGTGAAGATTGTAAATATCTAACACATATTAACTGTAAAATTATATTGTAAAGTTACATTGATATCAGTGGTTTCATAACATAAAGCCATATAATGTCATCATTAAATGACTGCATCCAGGCTGGCAAAGAACTAGGCCATACTGGAGAGAAATTAGAGAAATGGGCAGAACAAATATACAGAGAAGAAACAGAGAAAGAGAGAGACGAAAGAGCATTGGAAAGACAGCATCAGAAAGAGATGAGAGAGATAGAGGAGGCCACCAAACAAAAACAGTTAGAATTAGACCAAGCCACCAAACAAAAACAGTTAGAATTAGAGCAAACTACAAAACAAAGAGAATTAGAAGTAAAACAAAAGCAGATAGAGATGGATGACGCCACTAAACAGAAAGAATTAGAGGTAAAACAAAAACAGATAGAGATGGATGATGCCACAAAGCAAAAGCAAATAGAGGTAGAGTCACAAACTAAGTTAAAGATGAAAGAGATGGAAATTGACTCAAACATCCAGATAGCCTCTACTAAACAGAAGAGCCAGGAAGAGCAAAATAAATTATCTAAATATAAAGGGATTATCAAGCCCTATAGTCAAGGGGATTCAATATCAGCATGGACTGAGAATATAGAGTTCCAGCTAAGAATTCAGAAAATACCATTAGAAGACTGGGCTATGATCTATATGAGAAATCTCAGTGGGGAGCCATTAAAAGTTATCGAATCGATACCAACAGAACTAAGAAATAACTATCAATATATCCATGATAGGATTATGCAGCATTTTCTACTCAATGCTCCTGGATATCAGATCCAGTATTCACAAATCAAACTAAAGCCAACCGAAACGTTCTTAGACTATGTATCAAATGTTCAAAGTATATTCAGTAAATGGCTTAAGGCGGCAAAAGTAGGGAAGAATTTTGATAGATTACAGGACTTAATGGTGATGGATAAAGTCATATCCACAGTTCCTACTCCCTTTGCTATTGAACAACTTGAAAAACGTGGTTCAGCTTATTTTTCTTCAAACCGCGATATATTTAAAACATCATTACATGATACTGATATCACTGCTTTCGCTAAGAACTTATCAAGCAGGTCTCACAACCAAAAAGGTATCAGAAGAAAGACAAACCTTATCAGAAGCCACCACAGTGTGGATACTGCAAGTTATTCCATCCGCAGTACGCGATGTGTGATAAAAGTCCCGCATACCCTGCGCATCATGAAATGATGATTAAAAAGCAGGAAAACAAACGAAACTCATACAAACGTGCGGTTAAATGCTTCTTCTGTTCTTCTTTTGCCCACTATTCTTCTAAATGTTTGGGCAGGCAAAGAATGAAGGCTAGCAATGCTGTGCTCATAGATACATCATCTGACGATGATAGTGTGGTTGATTCTGAGCTAGAAAATGTATTACCATTCAATGAGTGTGAGAGTGTGGCTGTAGTTACTGATATATTAGACTTTAATAAATGTGACACGTGTCACCAGTTTCATGCGGACGGGAAACTCAAATGTGGTCATGTTGTACCATGTTCCAACGAAGATGCTAATTCAGCTTTAGCCTCCAGAGGTAACCTAAAGTTCCACGATGCACTGGTCAACGAACAACCATGCCAATGTTTACTTGATAGCGGAAGCACGTTACTCGGGGTGAGGAGAGAGCTAGTTAACCCAGAGGATTATACGGGAGAGTTTGTCAAATGCCGCACTTTCTCTGGTAACATTGAGAAATACCCGCTGGCAAAAGTCTGTATAAACACCCCGTTCCTTTCCGGCACATTTACGTGCGCGATTTTGCAAAATCCCTGTACTGACCTGATTTTGGGTTGCTTGCCATCATTAAAACACTGTACTGATGACGAGATATTAGCCTGGAAACAAACAAACACGGCTAATGCTGTAACTAGGTCAGAGACCCAAACACACTATACTGACCTACAAAATGAAATGTTACAGTTGTTAACACCCAACGGTGCTAGTGACAATACCACTCGACAAGAGTTTATCGAGGCACAACGCACCGATCAAACTATCGCACCTTATTTTAAATTGTTAGGTGAGCGAGCGAAAGTGACTAAAAATGCATCTTGGTATTTCAAAATGCATAATGGAATTCTCATGCGTTATTATACAACCAATAACCATGAAATTCAGCAAACGGTGTTACCTTTAAAACACTGACAAAATGTGCTAAAGATTGCGCATTATTCACCGTTTGCTGGACATTTGGCTTATGACAAAACGAGAGCCAGAATTTTGTCACATTTCTATTGGCCTAAATTTTGTAACGATATTAAATCTTTTTGTCGGTCATGTACCATTTGTCAACATTTAGTGAGAAAGGGAAAGCATGTAAAAGCCGAGGTCCAACGTTCATTACTGGCCTCTAGACTATTCGAAAGTGTAGCGGTGGATATTGTTGGACCCCTGAATCAGGTGTCGAGCAAAGGAAACCGTTTCATACTAACCCTCGTGAATCTCTGTACAAGGTGGATCGAAGCGGTGCCACTAAAATACATCACCTCCAAAGATGTGGCAAATGTATTTTTGCACCTATTTTGTCGATTTGGATTTCCTCGAACCATTTTATCCGACCGAGGAACTCAGTTTATTTCGGCTGCTACGCAAGCCCTAACAAAATTGCTAGGAATAGAACAACATTTCACTAGCCCCTACCACCCTGCCAGCAATGGGATAATAGAGAAGATTAACGGGGATCTAAAACACATGCTGGCAAAGGTAACAGCAGAGAACTGATTGGGATACTCTATTACCAGCGGTACTGTTTGCCTATCGAGAAATTCCGCACTCAAGTACGGGTTTCTCACCTTTTGAGTTAGTTTATGGGGCGAACACTCGTGGACCCCTAACGATTTACCATCAGCTAGTCACTAGCTCAGTAGAGAGTCCAACCTCAGTAACACCATACGAGATGGTAGCAGATACACGCGATAAAATTATGAAGGCGTGTGTAATAGCCAAATCATCTTTGGAGAGAAAAGGCCAGATCTACCGCGATTATGCTAATAAGGGTGCCAAAACCCTACACCTTGAACCCAATCAAGAGGTGCTGCTTTTACTACCAGATAAACGTAACTTGTTATTAACGTCATGGCAAGGGCCATTCAGAGTGGTACGAAAGATATCAGATGTCGATTATGAAATATCGAGAAACTGAAAATTAAAGATATTTCATATCAACATGCTGAAGCCTTATTTCTCAAAACAAGAACTGTTGACAGACGAACAGAATGCACCTACACCAAGCAACCGGACGACAGACGTACATAACACAACTACACTAGGTAGAGCGACAGGTGACGACGACATCGCAAACACACCTAGTCAGGAAACAGAACACACAGGTAGTACAACGACGGTACTTAATCAGACAGATAACGATGAAATAGAATTACCAGTCCCGACAGTAGACACGACTGGGACAATTGATAGCATACGGTTAGAACCGAAACTCAGAGACGAGCAACGACGACAAATCATAGAGCTAGTAACAGAGTACAGGGACATTTTTTCCGACATCCCAGGTAAGACGGACAGGATAGAACACTCCATTATTCTGACTGATAACACCCATATCAAATGCCGACCTTATTCCATCCCATTAAATTACAGGGAAAGTCTCGACAAGGAACTTTTAAATCTTGAGTCGAGTGGAATAATCCAAAAACCACAGTCAGAATATTCTTTTCCTATCGTCCTTGTCAAGAAAAAGGACTCGACTATCCGCCTCTGCGTCGATTATCGCCGGTTAAATAACGTGACCAAGGTCGATGCAGAGCCTATTCCATCATGTGAAGATCTTATCCTTGATATGTCAACATCACGTATCTTTTCTAAACTTGGCCTTACGAAGGGATACTGGCAAGTTCCGATGCATTCATTGTCTATCCCGTTAACAGTATTCTCAACACCTCTAGGTCTGTATGAGTGGCGATTTCTTCCTTTTGGCCTTCGTAATGCTCCAGCCACTTTTGTCCGACTCACCAGGGACTTTTTACACGGAGTTTCGAATACGTCGACTTATATTGATGATATATGTATTCATACTGCAGACTGGACATCACACTTACAGAAACTGCGACATATCTTCGATAGATTGCGATTATTCGGTCTTACAGTAAAACAAACCAAAGTGGAGTTGGGAATGGAAGAAATTGATTTCCTAGGCCACACTATCAGCAGAGGCCAACTTAGGACAGATGACAGAACTGTCACGAAAATTCTCAATTTAACTATGCCAACGACCAAGAAACATGTCCGAAGTTTGCTGGGTTTGGTTAATTACTACAGCAAATTTATACCCAATTTGGCTGAAATCACCAGCGTTTTTTCTAATATTTTGAAAGCATCTGTGAAATTAAATGTACAGGATGCACAGTTAATTGGTGCCTTATCAAAATTGAATTGTATGTTTAGCGTTCCACCTATTTTGTGCTTGTCTAACCAAAATCTTACGTATTTTCTCCGTACAAACGCAAGTGCTATTTCCATTTCTGGCGTCTTAGGCCAGTTCTATGAGGGAATTTTCCACCCAATAATGTATGTGAGAGGGAATATCACCCCTGCTGAATCAAGATACTCAGCCTCTGAATTGGAAGCTTTAATCGTCATCTATTGTATCAGGAAGCTTCGTAGATTCTTAGCGGGTACGGAGTTTGTCATTGAAACAGATAATTCACCGTTGACTGTAATGCAGTCTGGAGTCCATCGCAATAATAGGATCTACAGGTGGTCCTTAATACTGCAAAATTATGCTTTCACTATTAGGCATTTGAAGGCAAGCATGAACTCTCTGGCTGACACATTGAGCCGACCTTCTCCCATTGAGATACCTGAAATACGAGAAGAGAGCGATCTGACATCACCAGAAACATTGACACTGTAATTACCTAGTGCCCTATGTGGTGATTGTGAACACTGTAGTTCGTTACCATCGCCAGTCGGCTAAACTTGTGTAATATTAACTGTGTCAGTATAAGTGAAATGAACAGACACGTTATTAGTTGTCTACACCACCATCATATATATGCAACCCGTGAGTGAATCGAAGTATGAACGTTACCCAGGATGAGAGCGTAAATCAGACTTTGTCTAGCTGAACTCTGTTTTTCGAGGACATTCTACAGAGGACGCTGCTCCGACATCACACCTGGATGTGATTAGTTAGTTTAGTTAAATAGAAATTAAATATGATATGTATATAACATGTTTTTATACAGTTGCGTATAACTTCATATTTTTGTAGTGATAATAGAATTTAGAATGTAGATTTACCTATATAACTTTATTTATAACATGTCAGAGTTACAATTCACCTACATTTAGTTAGAGACTCATTTAGTTTAATATCTACATCATCCTTCTCAATTAGGAAACATCACTTTAGTTTACCACCATTTAAACACATTTATTTATGCATTTAGTTAATTAAAACATTACTCACAAATTAACCCCATCATTTAGGAATTTATATCATTCCATGAACTAAATAACACTTTAAGGTAACTAACCCACTTTTCCCCATTTTGATTATTTAGTTAGATTAGTTCCCTTAGATTAATTTAGAACAGTACACGAACTTGCAATAGATTAGATATGTCATTCATTACCACAGGATTGCTAGCAAACAATCCTCTCAACCATGTATATTATTGTATAGATATGACGAGTGCATAAATACAGCACAGTCATTTGGCTTGAAAACCTGTTTAATTTCAGCCAACTATTTATTGTATATATTTATCGTTCATCTATTCTTGTTTCTTGAACCATATTTTAATGACTGAATTAAGTATTTTAAAACTATTGTCGAATGAAAGATGAACGAAAGATGTGTGAATGAGACAGAGAGAGCAAATGAAATAAGGAGAGTGAGAGATTTAGCGGTATTTTTCTTGCCGCACAGTGCGACTTGTTGTAATTCGTCTGTGTTAGTCTGTGTGGACAGTGTTTTGTTGAGACTATTTTTATCTGTGTAGTTGCTATACTTTAGTGATAGAGATAGGAGATATATTTTGAGCATCTTGAACCGGGACTGTAGTCATAAATCAGGTTAACACATTCGTTTGTGGCTATAACAAACCGCTTTACGGCGCTCGAAAGAGTACATACACGTAAATTATAAACGCATACACATGTTAGTAAGTTAAATACACTTTAGTTTAATTGAAAACACGCAACCAAACAGGAAAACTAACATATAAACTTGCATACATCATTATCTGAAAAGAACGATAACTACTCTACCAGGAGACACAATAACATCTCGAAAACCTTACTTTAACACTTAAATATTTCTTCACAAGCGGAAGCTAAAAAGGTGAAGAGTAGCACATAAAGCCTGTATACTAGTTGGAGCAAATATTATATGGGAGCATGAATACTCAGTATTCATGTATTGTACTCGTAACAGAGGCAAGTTGTATGGGTTGTCAATTTTGGACAATTAGAGGACAGGTCTTATGGCATTGGTTTCCGGTTCACACAATTCCCAGAAATATAATAAAAGTCTATAGCCAACTGTACTAGTGTGGTGGGCTACTCAATTAGCCAAGTGAAGTAATACAACAGTGTGACGAGGGAAAGGAGAGATCTTGTCCTATCCCCAGAAGACAAGTTGTGTTACGCAGTCTTTGACAAAATTAGACATCCAATTTTTGTTGAGATTACGACTTGTGTTACACCACCAACTTAAAAGTTTGTAACACAACACGGGAGGGAAGGAGAGCCTGTCAAAGTGCTACGTAAGAGCTTAGAGCTTAGTAATAGATAAATAGAGCTGAGGAGAGGAAAGTAACATAGCGATCTAGGAAACTAGACAGAAGGGACACAAGCACAAGTGAGAACTATAAATAGTTCTCTAACGGGACACACTTGTGTTAACAAGGAGGTTATCCGGTGTAAGTGAGCTGGGGTTACCCAAGAGACTGGGAAACCCGCATCACGAGAAGTGACCATGTAACAGTGGTTACTTTAACCAAGTGACCAGCGTGCTGGAACTCCAAGCACGCAAAGCAGCGAATACACGTAGAGCCAATTACTCGTGGCTGAACACGCCACTGAGAGATTCGTCAGACTTGGACTCGACGGCGTAGGCGACGAACTGTATATCCGCTGTGAATACTTTGTTGCTAAGAAGGACAGTATCAATAGTTTAGGACTTAAGCTTAGCTTCATTCATTATTACCATAAACATTATCGTCTCATTACATCTTTATAACATACTATGATGTTTAATACCGATGTGGTATTCCGCTCGCGGAGCTCATGTACTATCAGCTCCAAATAAAATGTATCCTTTTGTACACCGTACGAGTTGTCATTTTCGTGTGGTACAAAAGAAGGGAATCCTTGCATGCCTGTCACAATTGAGTTGTTGACAGGCAGGATCCGATTTGGTGTAAGAAGTGTTTTTGAACTTACACGACACGATTTGATAGTGGGGCTTGAACCACCTTCAAGCACTTTAAATTACCATTTTTCCCACATAAATTCGGAAATTCTACAGAATGTTAATTATATTATTTGTGTGAATTCTTTTGATGGAAATGTATGAAATATAAACTGTGATTGTGTGCAGATTGCAAATATGTATCGAAATTACGAATTTAACTATCATTTGTGAAACATTTCGTGTGATACAGTCATAATGTCAACATTCATCACATTCACGTATGTACTTGTGCAAAAGCAAATTCTTTGTGCACAAGGGAAATAAATTAGAGGGTAAGCTAAAGTCATACAGCGCAGCTCAGTCAGAGGACGATAGAAAGTGAAGACTAGACGACATTGACATTCATTTGACGATTCATCCTATAATTCATTGACGATCATTTATACTATCATAACATTCATATCATTTACATCATTCATCATATTATATAACGTTTGCAAGTTACCATCCGCATAAACTATATTGGTTAAATTGATGACAACTATGTATTGTACATTACATGCATTTTTCTAAATTGTTGAATGCTCTACTAAACAGAGACATCAGTTAGTACAAGCAAGTCTATCAGTTGTGTGTACGAAAGACAGCAATGGTGCAACATCCCGAGTGCCGTATTTTTCAGCAAGATTAGTTGAGTATATTTTCCACTAATTTTGATAAACACCATTAACCATGCATCTTCTTTTTCAGTGAAGATTGTAAATATCTAACACATATTAACTGTAAAATTATATTGTAAAGTTACATTGATATCAGTGGTTTCATAACATAAAGCCATATAATGTCATCATTAAATGACTGCATCCAGGCTGGCAAAGTACTAGGCCATACTGGAGAGAAATTAGAGAAATGGGCAGAACAAAAATACAGAGAAGAAACAGAGAAAGAGAGAGACTGAAAGAGCATTGGAAAGACAGCATCAGAAAGAGATGAGAGAGATAGAGGAAGGCCACCAAACAAAAACAGTTAGAATTAGACCAAGCCACCAAACAAAAACAGTTAGAATTAGAGCAAACTACAAAACAAAGAGAATTAGAAGTAAAACAAAAGCAGATAGAGATGGATGACGCCACTAAACAGAAAGAATTAGAGGTAAAACAAAAACAGATAGAGATGGATGATGCCACAAAGCAAAAGCAAATAGAGGTAGAGTCACAAACTAAGTTAAAGATGAAAGAGATGGAAATTGACTCAAACATCCAGATAGCCTCTACTAAACAGAAGAGCCAGGAAGAGCAAAATAAATTATCTAAATATAAAGGGATTATCAAGCCCTATAGTCAAGGGGATTCAATATCAGCATGGACTGAGAATATAGAGTTCCAGCTAAGAATTCAGAAATACCATTAGAAGACTGGGCTATGATCTATATGAGAAATCTCAGTGGGGAGCCATTAAAAGTTATCGAATCGATACCAACAGAACTAAGAAATAACTATCAATATATCCATGATAGGATTATGCAGCATTTTCTACTCAATGCTCCTGGATATCAGATCCAGTATTCACAAATCAAACTAAAGCCAACCGAAACGTTCTTAGACTATGTATCAAATGTTCAAAGTATATTCAGTAAATGGCTTAAGGCGGCAAAAGTAGGGAAGAATTTTGATAGATTACAGGACTTAATGGTGATGGATAAAGTCATATCCACAGTTCCTACTCCCTTTGCTAAGTTCCTTCAACAAGCAGACATTGAATCTATTGAACAACTTGAAAACGTGGTTCAGCTTATTTTTCTTCAAACCGCGATATATTTAAAACATCATTACATGATACTGATATCACTGCTTTCGCTAAGAACTTATCAAGCAGGTCTTACAACCAAAAAGGGTATCAGAAGAAAGACAAACCTTATCAGAAGCCACCACAGTGTGGATACTGCAAGTTATTCCATCCGCAGTACGCGATGTGTGATAAAAGTCCCGCATACCCTGCGCATCTTGAAATGTTGATGAAAAAGCAGGAAAACAAACGAAACTCATACAAACGTGCGGTTAAATGCTTCTTCTGTTCTTCTTTTGCCCACTATTCTTCTAAATGTTTGGGCAGGCAAAGAATGAAGGCTAGCAATGCTGTGCTCATAGATACATCATCTGACGATGATAGTGTGGTTGATTCTGAGCTCGAAAATGTATTACCATTCAATGAGTGTGAGAGTGTGGCTGTAGTTACTGATATATTAGACCTTAATAAATGTGACACGTGTCATCAGTTTCATGCGGACGGGAAACTCAAATGTGGTCATGTTGTACCATGTTCCAACGAAGATGCTAATTCAGCTTTAGCCTCCAGAGGTAACCTAAAGTTCCACGATGCACTGGTCAACGAACAACCATGCCAATGTTTACTTGATAGCGGAAGCACTTTACTCGGGGTGAGGAGAGAGCTAGTTAACCCAGAGGATTATACGGGAGAGTTTGTTAAATGCCGCACTTTCTCTGGTAACATTGAGAAATACCCGCTGGCAAAAGATTGTATAAACACCCCGTTCCTTTCCGGCACATTTACGTGCGCGATTTTGCAAAATCCCTGTACTGACCTGATTTTGGGTTGCTTGCCATCATTAAAACATTGTACTGATGACGAGATATTAGCCTGGAAACAAACAAACACGGCTAATGCTGTAACTAGGTCAGAGACCCAAACACATTATACTGACCTACAAAATGAAATGTTACAGTTGTTAACACCCAGCGGTGCTAGTGACAATACCACTCGACAAGAGTTTATCGAAGCACAACGCACCGATCAAACCATTGGACCTTATTTTAAATTGTTAGGTGAGCGAGCGAAAGTGACTAAAAATGCATCTTGGTATTTCAAAATGCATAATGGAATTCTCATGCGTTATTATACAACCAATAACCATGAAATTCAGCAAACGGTGTTACCTTTAAAACACTGACAAAATGTGCTAAAGATTGCGCATGATTCACCGTTTGCTGGACATTTGGCGTATGACAAAACGAGAGCCAGAATTTTGTCACATTTCTATTGGCCTAAAGTTTGTAACGATATTAAATCTTTTTGTCGGTCATGTACCATTTGTCAACATTTAGTGAGAAAGGGAAAGCATGTAACAGCCGAGGTCCAACGTTCAATACTTGGCCTCTAGACCATTCGAAAGTGTAGCGGTGGATATTGTTGGACCCCTGAATCAGGTGTCGAGCAAAGGAAACCGTTTCATACTAACCCTCGTGGATCTCTGTACAAGGTGGATCGAAGCGGTGCCACTAAAATACATCACCTCCAAAGATGTGGCAAATGTATTTTTACACCTATTTTGTCGATTTGGATTTCCTCGAACCATTTTATCCGACCGAGGAACTCAGTTTATTTCGGCTGCTACGCAAGCCCTAACAAAATTGCTAGGAATAGAACAACATTTCACTAGCCCCTACCACCCTGCCAGCAATGGATAATAGAGAAGATTAACGGGGATCTAAAACACATGCTGGCAAAGGTAACAGCAGAGAACCCATCTGATTGGGATACTCTATTACCAGCGGTACTGTTTGCCTATCGAGAAATTCCGCACTCAAGTACGGGTTTCTCACCTTTTGAGTTAGTTTATGGGGCGAACACTCGTGGACCCCTAACGATTTACCATCAGCTAGTCACTAGCTCAGTAGAGAGTCCAACCTCAGTAACACCATACGAGATGGTAGCAGATACACGCGATAAAATTATGAAGGCGTGTGTAATAGCCAAATCATCTTTGGAGAGAAAAGGCCAGATCTACCGCGATTATGCTAATAAGGGTGCCAAAACCCTACACCTTGAACCCAATCAAGAGGTGCTGCTTTTACTACCAGATAAACGTAACTTGTTATTAACGTCATGGCAAGGGTCATTCAGAGTGGTACGAAAGATATCAGATGTCGATTATGAAATATCGATAAACCGAAAATTAAAGATATTTCATATCAACATGCTGAAGCCTTATTTCTCACGACAAGAACTGTTGACAGACGAACAGAATGCACCTACACCAAGCAACCGGACGACAGACGTACATAACACAACTACACTAGGTAGGGCGACAGGTGACGACGACATCGCAAACACACCTAGTCAGGAAACAGAACACACAGGTAGTACAACAACAGTACTTAATCAGACAGATGACGATGAATAGAATTACCAGTCCCGACAGTAGACACGACTGGGACAATTGATAGCATACGGTTAGAACCGAAACTCAGAGACGAGCAACGACGACAAATCATAGAGCTAGTAACAGAGTACAGGGACATTTTTTCCGACATCCCAGGTAAGACGGACAGGATAGAACACTCCATTATTCTGACTGATAACACCCCTATCAAATGCCGACCTTATTCCATCCCATTAAATTACAGGGAAAGTCTCGACAAGGAACTTTTAAATCTTGAGTCGAGTGGAATAATACAAAAATCACAGTCAGAATACTCTTTTCCTATAGTCCTTGTGAAGAAAAAGGACTCGACTATTCGCCTCTGCGTCGATTATCGCCGGTTAAATAACGTGACCAAGGTCGATGCAGAGCCTATTCCATCATGTGAAGATCTTATCCTTGATATGTCAACATCACGTATCTTTTCTAAACTTGACCTTACGAAGGGATACTGGCAAGTTCCGATGCATTCATTGTCTATCCCGTTAACAGTATTCTCAACACCTCTAGGTCTAGTATGAGTGGCGATTCCTTCCTTTTGGCCTTCGTAATGCTCCAGCCACTTTTGTCCGACTCACCTAGGGACCTTTTACACGGAGTTACGAATACAGTCGACTTATATTGATGACATATGTATCCATACTGCAGACTGGACATCACACTTACAGAAACTGCGACATATCTTCGATAGATTGCGATTATTCGGTCTTACAGTAAACCAACCAAAGTGGAGTTGGGAATGGAAGAAATTGATTTCCTAGGCCACACTATCAGCAGAGGCCAACTTAGGAACAGATGACAGAACTTGTCACGAAAATTCTCAATTTAACTATGCCAACGACCAAGAAACAGATCCGAAGTTTGCTGGGTTTGGTTAATTACTACAGCAAATTTATACCCAATTTGGCTGAAATCACCAGCGTTTTTTCTAATGTTTTGAAAGCATCTGTGAAATTAAATGTACAGGATGCACAGTTAATTGGTGCCTTATCAAAATTGAAACGTATGTTTAGCGTTCCACCTATTTGCGCTTGCCTAATCAAAATCTTACGTATTTTCTCCGTACAGACGCAAGTGCTATTTCCATTTCTGGCGTCTTAGGCCAGTTCTATGAAGGAATGTTCCACCCAATAATGTATGTAAGCCGTAAAATCAGCCCTGCTGAATCAAGATACTCAGCCTCTGAATTGGAAGCTTTAAGCGTGATCTATTGTGTCAGGAAGCTTCATAGATTCCTAGCGGGTACAGAGTTTGTCATTGAAACCGATAATTCAGCCGCTGACTGTAATGCAGTCTGGAGTCCATCGCAATAACAGGATCTACAGGTGGTCCTTAATATTGCAAAATTATGCTTTCACTATTAGGCATTTGAAGGGAAGCATGAACTCTCTGGCTGACACATTGAGCCGACCTTCTCCCATTGAGATACCTGAAATACGAGAAGAGAGCGATCTGACATCACCAGAAACATTGACACTGTAATTACCTAGTGCCCTATGTGGTGATTGTGAACACTGTAGTTCGTTACCATCGCCAGTCGTCTAAACTTGTGTAATATTAACTGTGTCAGTATAAGTGAAATGAACAGACACGTTATTAGTTGTCTACACCACCATCATATATATGCAACCCGTGAGTGAATCGAAGTATGAACGTTACCCAGGATGAGAGCGTAAATCAGACTTTGTCTAGCTGAACTCTGTTTTTCGAGGACATTCTACAGAGGACGCTGCTCCGACATCACACCTGGATGTGATTAGTTAGTTTAGTTAAATAGAAATTAAATATGATATGTATATAACATGTTTTTATACAGTTGCGTATAACTTCATATTTTTGTAGTGATAATAGAATTTAGAATGTAGATTTACCTATATAACTTTATTTATAACATGTCAGAGTTAAAATTCACCTACATTTAGTTAGAGACTCATTTAAGTTTAATATCTACATCATACTTTTCAATTATGAAACATTACTTTAGTTTACCACCATTTAAACACATTTATTTATGCATTTAGTTAATTAAAACATTACTCACAAATTAATCCCATCATTTAGGAAACTTATATCATTCAATGTACTAAATAACACTTTAAGGTAACTAACCCACTTTTCCCCATTTTGATTATTTAGTTAGATTAGTTCCCTTAGATTAATTTAGAACAGTACACCAACTTAGCAATAGATTAGATATGTCAGTCATTACCACAGGATTGCTAGCAAACAATCCTCTCAACCATGTATATTATTGTATAGATATGACGAGTGCATAAATACAGCACAGTCATTTGGCTTGAAAACCTGTTTAATTTCAGCCAACTATTTATTGTATATATTTATCGTTCATCTATTCTTGTTTCTTGAACCATATTTTAATGACTGAATTAAGTATTTTAAAACTATTGTCGAATGAAAGATGAACGAAAGATGTGTGAATGAGACAGAGAGAGCAAATGAAATAAGGAGAGTGAGAGATTTAGTGGTATTTTTCTTGCCGCACAGTGCGACTTGTTGTAATTCGTCTGTGTTAGTCTGTGTGGACAGTGTGTTGTTGAGACTATTTTTATCTGTGTAGTTGCTATACTTTAGTGATAGAGATAGGAGATATATTTTGAGCATCTTGAACCGGGACTGTAGTCATAAATCAGGTTAACACATTCGTTTGTGGCTATAACAAACCGCTTTACGGCGCTCGAAAGAGTACATACACGTAAATTATAAACGCATACACATGTTAGTAAGTTAAATACACTTTAGTTTAATTGAAAACACGCAACCAAACAGGAAAACTAACATATAAACTTGCATACATCATTATCTGAAAAGAACGATAACTACTCTACCAGGAGACACAATAACATCTCGAAAACCTTACTTTAACACTTAAATATTTCTTCACAAGCGGAAGCTAAAAAGGTGAAGAGTAGCACATAAAGCCTGTATACTAGTTGGAGCAAATATTATATGGGAGCATGAATACTCAGTATTCATGTATTGTACTCGTAACAGAGGCAAGTTGTATGGGTTGTCAATTTTGGACAATTAGAGGACAGGTCCTTATGGCATTGGTTTCCGGTTCACACAATTCCCAGAAATATAATAAAGTCTATAGCCAACTGTACTAGTGTGGTGGGCTACTCAATTAGCCAAGTGAAGTAATACAACAGTGTGACGAGGGAAAGGAGAGATCTTGTCCTATCCCCAGAAGACAAGTAGTGTTACGCAGTCTTTGACAAAATTAGACATCCAATTTTTGTTGAGATTACGACTTGTGTTACACCCACAACTTAAAAGTTTGTAACACAACACGGGAGGGAAGGAGAGCCTGTCAAAGTGCTACGTAAGAGCTTAGAGCTTAGTAATAGATAAATAGAGCTGAGGAGAGGAAAGTAACATAGCGATCTAGGAAACTAGACAGAAGGGACACAAGCACAAGTGAGAACTATAAATAGTTCTCTAACGGGACACACTTGTGTTAACAAGGAGGTTATCCGGTGTAAGTGAGCTGGGGTTACCCAAGAGACTGGGAAACCCGCATCACGAGAAGTGACCATGTAACAGTGGTTACTTTAACCAAGTGACCAGCGTGCTGGAACTCCAAGCACGCAAAGCAGCGAATACACGTAGAGCCAATTACTCGTGGCTGAACACGCCACTGAGAGATTCGTCAGACTTGGACTCGACGGCGTAGGCGACGAACTGTATATCCGCTGTGAATACTTTGTTGCTAAGAAGGACAGTATCAATAGTTTAGGACTTAAGCTTAGCTTCATTCATTATTACCATAAACATTATCGTCTCATTACATCTTTATAACATACTATGATGTTTAATACCGATGTGGTATTCCGCTCGCGGAGCTCATGTACTATCAGCTCCAAATAAAATGTATCCTTTTGTACACCGTACGAGTTGTCATTTTCGTGTGGTACAAAAGAAGGGAATCCTTGCATGCCTGTCGCAATTGAGTTGTTGACAGTCACCATTGTTGGTAATCAATGACCCAAGCTATTCAAAATTTTCCACCACCTCTAATTTTTCCTCATTAGCATATATTTCTTTCTCCATAATAGTTTTTCCTGAATGCATTATCTTTGTTTTTGCAATGTTAAGATATAAGTTGTGGTTTTCACTGTTCCTTTGGGTTGAGGTTATTAGGGTATATATATATATATATCATTCTGTCATGTGGATAGTGATACTCTATCATCAGCATATTGGATCTCTAGTATTTCATGACAACCAATATTTAGGGCATCATATTGCTCTCTGGTTATATCATCTCTTTGATTAATTTGGTTATTTCGGGATTTGAATTTTAAATATTGAGCACAACCCACTACTGGCAACGCTGATCGTATTCTGGTATGAACCTAAGGCCTATCCACGTCAATATGGAAGCACTAGACTCGAGCTTTGCCCTCGTTTGAGCTCGTCAGTAGTGCATATCCCTGACCGGATCCGTAAACAAGCCCCGGATCACTGACGTGTGAAGCGGGTGTGTAACCACGCGGCACACGTTGGACACACAGCCAAATTATCATAACAGAATATTACAACGTCACCCATCGTAGGCTATGCTCAAGATTGCCCAATCGCCGCGACTGACGTCCGTCAATCGATGTGGACCCGAATCGATCAGGACTTCTCATTGGCAAGGAACACCATGCCTCCTAAATCCAATGAGCAATAATCAAATTGATTAATTTGGTTATTTCGGGATTTGAATTTTAAATATTGAGCACAACCCACTACTGGCAACGCTGATCGTATTCTGGTATGAACCTAAGGCCTATCCACGTCAATATGGAAGCACTAGACTCGAGTTTCGCCCTCGTTTGAGCTCGTCAGTAGTGCATATCCCTGACCGGATCCGGAAACAAGCCCCGGATCACTGACGTGTGAAGCGGGTGTGTAACCACGCGGCACACGTTGGACACACAGCCAAATTATCATAACAGAATATTACAACGTCACCCATCGTAGGCTATGCTCAAGATTGCCCAATCGCCGCGACTGACGTCCGTCAATCGATGTGGACCCGAAACGATCAGGACTTCTCATTGGCAAGGAACACCAGGCCTCCTAAATCCAATGAGCAATAATCAAATTGATTAATTTGGTTATTTCGGGATTTGAATTTTAACTACTGGCAACGCTGATCGTATTCTGTATGAACCTAAGGCCTATCCACGTCAATATGGAAGCACTAGACTCGAGTTTCGCCCTCGTTTGAGCTCGTCAGTAGTGCATATCCCTGACCGGATCCGGAAACAAGCCCCGGATCACTGACGTGTGAAGCGGGTGTGTAACCGCGCGGCACATGTTGGACACACAGCCAAATTATCATAACATCTATATCAACATAATATATATCATCTCTGACATTTCTCATTATACTTTCGGTGTACAGGTTAAACATATAGGGGGGCAGCACACAACCCTGACGGACTCCTTGCTTGATGTCAAACCAATCTGATGTCTTGCCATCTATTCTAACTGCTGTATGTTGGTCTAGATAGAGCATTTTTATGAGCTGTACTACATGCGATGAAAAACCCATATTACTCATGATTTCCCAAAGTTTATTATGTCGTACACAGTCAAATGACTTTGAATAATCCACAAAACATGAGAATAAGTTAACATTAGATTCTATGCACTTCTCTATTGTTAAACACATGTTGAGTATGTGATCTCTTGTTCCTCTACCTTGTCTAAATACAGCTTGAACCGCGTTAATCTCTTCTTACATTATCTTACGAAGTCTTCCCATTATGACTTTTAGTAGAATTTTACTTGCATGACTGATCAGGGCAACAGTTCTATAGTTGGTGCATAATTTCAGGTTGCCCTTTTTTGGTATTGGAATGGACATAGTTCTCTTCCAATCTTTTGGCCATAAACCATATCTGTGTACATAATGCATGAAAGATTTGTATGCTTTCTTCTCCTTCTGCTATAATTAGTCCAGCTGGTATATCATCACATCCTGGTGATTTACAATTCTTCAGGTTCTTTATTGCCCATGCAATTTCATCTAATGAGGGTTCAGGTTCTGTCTCTGCTGTCATTGGTTCAGGTATCTCATTCATATCCTCACAGTCATTCATATCATACATTCTACCGCCATATTTCTGCCATCTTTCTAGAATTTGTCTAGATTCTGTAAAGATATTTCCCAACTTGTCACAAATAACATTTAATTGAGGTTGAAAGTTTCTTGTCAATAACTTCATTTCTTTGAACATTTCGTAATCTCTTCCATTATTATGATATTGCTCTATTTTAATACAAAAATCTTGTATATATCGGTTTGTATCCTTTCTTGTGTTCTTTCTTATTTCTTGTGGTAAAGACTTATACTTCATCTTACTGTTATCAGTTTCTCATCCTTTCTGTTTCAGTTCCCTTCATTGTTTTATTTAATTCTAACATGTCTGATGTAATCCATGGTTTATTTTTCTTATATATATATGATAAGGATGCTTGAAGATCTACAAAGTGATGGAAAATACCTTAGACTTGTAAAAAAAACATACATAGGAAAGAACAAGCTGCCATAAGAGTTGATAATGAAGTAAGCCAATATCTGCTTATTAAGAGAGGTGTGAGACAGAGATGTGTAATGTCTCCAGATCTGTTTTCCCTGTACAGTGAAAATATTTTCAGAAATATTGAAGATATGGAAGGAATCAACATTGGGGGACGATGCATCAATAACATTAGATATGCAGATGATACAGTCTTGATTGCAGACAATGAACAGGACCTGCAAAATTTAGTAGATGCGGTTGTTACACACAGTGAACAACTAGGATTAGAATTAAATTGTAAAAAGACACAAATTATGGTCGTCACTAAGAAGAACGAAATACCACAATGTAATATACAAGTAAATGGGAATATTCTTCAACAAGTGAATAGGTACAATTATCTCGGAACAGTAATAACATCTGATGGGAGATGCCTTGAAGAGATTAGAACAAGAATCGCCATGGCAAAAGTAGCCTTTAGCAAGATGAAAAACATATTGACCAATAAAAAGATGTCAATTGAAACGAGAAAAAGAGTGTTGAGATGCTACATAGAACCTGTACTTTTATATGGATGTGAAGCTTGGACAATGAGCAGTCAGGCTGAAAAACATCTGATGGCTGTAGAAATGTGGTTTCTGAGGAAAATGCAAAGAATACCATGGACAGCCAGAAAGGCCAATGAACAAGTCCTTCAAGAAACAAATGAAGATCATAAACTGATTAGAGACATTAGACGTAAGTCAGTCACAATTTTTTGGGCATGTTATGAGAAGAAATGATTTGGAGAACTTGGTGACAACTGGTAAGATCGAGGGGAACAGACCAAGGGGAAAAGATTACGAAATGTTCAAAGAAATGAAGTTATTGACAAGAAATGTCAACCTCTATTGAATGTTATCTGTGACAAGATGGGAAATACCTTAACAGAATCTAGACACATTCTAGAAAGATGGCAGGAGTACTGCAGTAGAATGTACGATATGAGTAGGCACTTTGTTTTAGTATTGCCATATTATACCGGAGATTTATTTGCGTTAATTTTCGGTTTCTTGTTTTGGTGTCTTCATTTTAAGGATATATAGAGTACTCATGACGTTAAATTCTCCGATTATTTCAAGATCGCATTAAAACAGAAACCGACTACCGAGTATTGTTGTTGCATCCATTGTTTACAGATCAATACATCTTGGCTTCTCACATTTTTCTTCTTACGGAGATAAAGAGACTGTCTTTTTAAGACGTAAGTTAACTCATAAATTTCGTTTTATATAGACGTTATCAATTTATCTAGTATGAATAATTCAAATGAGCGTACAGTGTAATTTTCAACTATTTAAGTTGGTGGTTACATCACAAACTAAAACTAAAATCATTAAGATCGCATGCTATGATGCCTTAATGTGATATTTCCATGGCAGGAAAATAGCGGTTTTCCGTGTAATCCAGCGATGACCATTTAATATTCCTAAGGATTATTCAGAGCAACTGAAATGATAATTTATGCATGTTTGCATTCAACAACCATTTTAATATTTATATGAAAATTGTCATCGCTCCGAAAATTCGGTTACATTTATATTTGGGTAACTTTTTATCATGACATCACTCAGATCCACAAGAGCGTAAGTAGACAGCAGACATGGCATGCAGACTGACGTCATCACAGCGTGTATAAATCATATATCTGTGAGTGTGTATATAATAGTATATGCAGTTTATTTTACTATATATATATATATATATATATATATATATATATATATATATATATATATATATATATACACTAGCTGACCCGGCCCGGCTTCGCCCAGACCTTGTGGGGAGCATCTCATTTAATTCATATAAGTAGTCATATAAGTTCCCGTTACCAACTATCTGTCTGTCTGTCTGTCTGTCTGTCTGTCCGTCCGTCTGTCTGTCTGACCCGGCCCGGCATCGCCCAGCTCCTGGTGTGGAGCATCTCATTTAATTCATATAAGTAGTCATATAAGCTCCCGTTCCCGTTCCCGACTATCTATCTATCTGTCTATCTGTCTGTCTGTCTGTCTGTCTGTCTGTCTGATCCGGCCCGGCTTCGCCCAGCCCCTGATGGGGAGCATCTCATTTAATTCATATAAGTAGTCATATAAGTTCCCGTTCTCGACTGTCTGTCTGTCTGTCTGTCTGTCTGTCTGTCTGTCTGTCTGTCTGTCTAATCATTTATTGGTTGCAGTTAGAACAACCTTAGATAAACGAAGACCAACTTACAAAAAGCATTAGAAAGAGCACTTGAAAGATCTTTACATCTTCCCCAACAATTAACTTGGGTAAATGGAGCAGCGGCAGCAGCAGCAGAAGAAGAAGAAGAAAAAGGAGGAGTAGGAGCTGGGAGGAGGAAGAGGGAGGTGGAGGAGGGAGGAGGAGGGAGGAGTAGGAGGGAGGAAGAGATAGGCGGAGAGAGGAAGAGGAGGAGAGAGGAGGAGGAGGGAAGAGGAGGGAGGAGGAAGGAGGAGGAGTAGTAGGGAGGAGGAGGGATTAGGAGGAGGAGAGGAGGAGGGAGGAGGAGGAGGGAGGAGGAGGTGGCAGGAGGAGGGGAGGAGGAGGGAGGAGGAAGGAGAAGGAGGAGGAGGGAGAAGGAGGGAGGAGAAGAACGCAGGAGGAGGAGAGGGAGGAGGAGAGGGAGATGGAGGAGGAGGGATGAGGGGAGAGGAGGAGGGAGGAGGCAGAGGGAGGAGGAGGAAGAGGGAGAAGGAGGAGGGAGAAGGAGGAGGGAGGAGAAGGAGGGGGAGGAGGAAGAGGGAGGAGGAGGAGGGATGTGGAGGGAGGAGGAGGAGGGAGGTAGAGGGAGGAGGAGGGAGGAGGAGAGAGGATGAGGAGGGAGGAGGAGAAGGGAGGAGGAGGGAGGAGGAGAGGGAGGAAGAGGGAGGAGGAGGAGGGAGGAGAAGGAGGAGGAGGGAGGAGGAGGGAGTAGGAGAAGGGAGGAGGAAGGAAGAGGAGTGATTAGGAGGAGGGCGAGGAGGCAGGAGGAGGAAGAGGGAGGAGGAAAGAGGAGGAGGAAGGAGGAGGAAGAGGGAGGAGGAGAAAGAGGGAAGAGGGGGATGGAGGAGGGAGAGGGAGGAGGGGGAGGGGAAGAGGAAGAGGGTAGGAGGTGGAGGAGGGGAGAGGAGGAGGAGGAATATAACGCATATGCCTGTAGATTTAATAATGGCTGAAGTTGTTCCATGTCTTCTTAGAGTTGGCGACAGTGTAAAGAAATATAAAATCTTCAAACTTGATAGAGATAAGGTAACTATTATTTATTTATTCTTTAAGCATAAAAAGATGAGTTACAATGTTATGCATTATGCATTATTTTTAAGAAAACTTTGAAAATGCCTTAAAGATTGTATCACTATTTATTATAACTCATATGCCGGTACATAACTATGGACAAAGAGCTTATAAATCTTTGAAAACAATGCCACAATATGACTATAAGTTATACAGAAAAGTTATGCCCCTTGAAATAACTTTTACAGAGGTAAGTCCCCTGAGATATATGAAATTATAATGAAAAATGAAAAATGAAATATTATTGGGTAAGCAGCCGATTTCACACTAAAATAATATCACAGTTGGCTGCGCTGGAATGAAAGGAAGACGTGTAGAAAATTTCATCTCAATCGGATGGGCCGTTCGCGAACATACAGACGGAGATTGCCTTTTATATATAAGATATATATATATAGTTGTATATATATCGGCTCATATACCTTTCCGAAAGAAACAACGCGTCGCGATCTGCGGCCGAATCCTGCGCAGCTGTATTTTGTTCCTGGGTATACGGGATTACGAACAGCATCCTTAACGTCTTTCGCCAAGGAAACCGGCATATTATATATATATATATATATATATATATATATATATATATATATATATATATATATATATATATATATATATATATATACATACATACATACACTATGCTACCTTATAACAGTAGATGGTAGGCCTACTACCTGCTTTCTGTTAGCGCCGAACGTTGGGCGGCGCTTACCAAACCCGACACCCCACATTGTGCCAACGGCTTCGGGCGGAAGAGAGCAATTGGGAGGGTACAAGCTTTACCCTGATGCGAGGAAATGCAACCTAAAGACAAAATGTCATGGCAGGGCAGACCAAGCCCTAAGCCTTGGTTGGTGGCTGGTCTAGGATAGAAGCTCCGACAGGCGGATAGTTAGAGCATTGCTTTGCTGATCCGGCAGCTTCTGCAGCTTGTCTTGTTCCAGATGTAGAGGTGTTACCTTTCCTCTGGAGTGAACTAGGCAGGCCGAGAGAGGGATCATGCTGCATGGGCAACACATGACCTCTATATTTTAGCCCAGGCTTTGTGCTATGGAGAGGCAATAACTCCATCCCTGGTCTTAACTGGTCTCGGAATCAAAGCGAGAGGCAACTGTTACGGGTTATAGGTCCCTGTCAATTGGCATAGACATGGGGTGCCACGCGTTGCCTCTGACGGTGGGAGACACCTACAGGTGTCACTGATCAGCTACCGCCCACCTCAAGCTGGGCAGCCCCTGGTCAATTGGGTGCTGATCCGCCACAGCCTGCCTGCTTCAATGGGTGCTTGGGGCTAGGACAAAATCTGAATCGCAGGCTGTAAAACCAATGCACCAGGTACAAATAAAAAGAGAAATAGAAACATTAAGCTACGGCTTGCAACCTGGAACGTGAGAACCATGTGTCCAGGATTTTCCACTGACTTGACCAATATTGACGATGTGAGAAAAATGGCTGTGATTGATGCCGAACTCAATCGTCTTAACATTGATATTGCTGGTCTGCAGGAGACTCACCTCACTGAGGAAGGGTCACTCATGGAAAACAATTACACCTTTTTTGGAAGGGTAGAGGGCAGGCAGAAAAAAGGCAACACGGTGTGGGCTTTGCAGTGAAGAATTCGCTACTGGGAATGATTGAAATTCCAGCAGGAGGAAATGAAAGACTATGAGGAGTTAGACTCCGTGATCAAGGCAGTTCCAAAATCTGACTATATTTATATGCTCAGTGATTTCAATGCTCGTGTGGGCAAGGACTCGAGTTCATGGCCAGTGTGCCTTGGAAAATACAACATCGGTCGTATGAATGAAAATGGGCAAAGGCTGCTGGAGCATTGCACCAGAAATGACCTATGTATTACAAACTCATTTTTTAAAACAAAAGAGATGCATAAGGTCACATGGAAACATCCAAGATCCGGCCATTGGCGCCAGCTGGACTTCATCATCACACGGACACAACATCTGAACCATATATCATTGACTCGAAGTTACCACAGTGCTGACTGTGATACGGATCATTCTTTGGTTGTTGCAAGGGTTAGACTGAGACCAAAGAGAATCTACACAGCTAAACACAAATATAGCCCCCGTATTAATATTATCAACACTCACGATCCTGAAAAGTGCTTTCAGTTTCAACAGCAACTTGAAGACGCTTTCACTGATACACCAGAAAGTTGTACAGTAAATGAAAAGTGAGGTCAACTTAAGGAAACTTTTTATAAAACTGCCATAGGGGTTTACGGCACTATGGATCATAAGAGGCAGGACTGATTTGCCGCAAACAGCGAGACTCTGCAGCCCTTGATTGATAAGAAGAAGATAGCTCTCTTAAGAAACAAGGAAAGACCAACGCGTAACACTCTGAGTGAGCTAAGGCAAGCTAGGAAGGATGTGCAAAAGGCTGCCAGGCAGTGTGCAAATTATTATTGGATCAAGTTATGTGAGTCCATTCAAATCGCAAGTGATAAGGGAAACACAAGAAGCATGTATGAAGGAATAAAGAAAGCCTGTGGTCCAATGATCAAAAGAAGTGCACCATTGAAAACGTTGACTGGAGAAATCAAAACTGATAAGAAAGAGCAGATGGACAGATGGGTAGAGCACTATTTGGAGCTTTACTCAAGTGAGATCAAACTAGCGGATGATGCCCTCAACGCCATAGAGGCTCTACCAACTCTTGAGCACCTGGTCACACTTCCCACCATAACAGAAGTTAAGTGTGCTATAAATGAACTTGCATCTGACAAGGCTCCAGGTAAGGATGGGATTCCAATAGAGGTTATCAGGAGTGGGCAAGACACACTCACTCTACAGATCCACCAGCTAATAGCGCTATGCTGGCGAGAAGAACAAGTCCCACTGTACAAGAACAACGGCGATCGGAGCGACTGCAACAACTATAGGGGTATCTCCCTTCTGTGTATTGTTGGAAAAGTATTTGCCAGAATTGTTCTGCGCAGACTTCAAGTCCTACGAGATCAAGTCTACCCCGAATCACAGTGTGGCTTTCGACAGAACCGGTCTACCATTGATATGATATTCTCATTGCGACAAATGCAAGAAACATGCCGTGAACAGAATCAACCACTGTTTATTGCCTTCATCGACCTCACAAAGGCATTTGATTTGGTCAGTCGTGAGGGTCTTTTCAAGGCACTAAAGAAGACTGGCTGCCCACCAACTGTTCTGTCCATTGTGGAATCGTTCCACACAGGCATGAAGGGTATAATCAAGTTTGATGGTGCAACGTCTGTAGAGTTTGAAATCAAGAGTGGAGTTAAGCAAGGTTGTGTACTAGCTCCCACCCTCTTTGGAATATACTTTTCACTTCTACTGAGATATGCCTTTTGTGATCAGGATGGTGGTATATACATTCACTCACGTTCAGATGGCGGCCTCTACAATGCTCAGAGATTGAAGGCCAAGACCAAAATTAGGAGGGTACTGATCAGAGAGTTGCTTTTTGCAGATGATGCTGCAGTTACGACCCACTCTGAGGAAAAATTGCAATGTCTCCTATCTGCATTCTCCAATGCTTGTTCTGAATTTGGTTTAACAATTAGCAAAAAGAAGACTCAGATTATGTCACAAGATGCACATGGGGTACCATCAATCTTTATTGACGACGCCGAACTAGAGATGGTAGACCATTTTACATATCTAGGATCAGTGGTAAATAGCAAATTATCCCTAGATCAGGAAATCAACATCCGGATTGGTAAGGCAGCAACAACAATGAACAGGTTAAGAAAAAGAGTCTGGGAGAACAGGAAGCTTACTGCCAAAACAAAAGTCCTTGCTATCAAGCCTGTGTCCTTAGTACTCTTCTTTATGACAGTGAAACCTGGACAACTTACTCACACCAAGAGAAACATTTAAACAGCTTTCATATGCGGTGTCTGCGAAGAATTCTTGGTATTAAGTGGCAAGACAAAATCACAAATACTGAAGTATTGGAAAGATCAGGTTGTGTGACGGTTTATTCCATGCTCAGTCTTCGTAGACTTAGATGGATAGGACATCTTAGGAGGATGGATGATGGTAGAATACCAAAGGATATCTTTTTTGGTTAATTACAGATGGGTAAGAGATCTCAGGGTTGAGCTCTACTACGATACAAAGATGTGTGTAAGTGGGACATGATTGATACAGGCATTGATAATGCACATTGAGAGCAAGTCGCCGCTGAACGTGTTGCATGGAGGGCAAACATCAGAAATGGAATAAAGACAAAGGAGAAAATTATTGCAGATAAGTCACACACCGAGCGTGTGAGACGTAAGATGGTGCATGATGGTGGAAATGACCATGTGTTCACATGCACCCACTGTGAACAGACATTTACAGCGCAAATTGGCCTTATCAATCACATTCGCTACCGCCATAGGTAAAAGTTATTATGCCTTTTTAAAGCACAAACTATCGTCTGTCAAGACGGCAAGGTGCCAATGAATATATATATATATATATATATATATATATATATATATATATATATATATATATATATATATATATATATATATATATATATATATATATATATATCTTTCCAATACTACAGCATTTGTGATTTTGTCTTGCCACTTAATACCAAGAATTCTTCGCAGACACCGCTTATGAAAGCTGTTTAATCGTTTCTATTGGTGTATATATATTTTTTTGGGCATATCGTATTTACAGGACACTGCAGTCAATACTAGCATTTTTCAGCTGCTGTTGATGTATTGACAAGTTTTAAGTTAAGTTTGCCATTGCTTTCTTAACCACCGGCTCATATACCTTTCTGAAAGAAACCAACGCGACGCGATCCGCTGATGAATCCTGCACAGCTGTATTTTGTACCTGGATATGCGGGGTTACGAACTGCATCCGTAACCTCTTCGCCAGGGAGCTGGCTTTAGTAATGTAGTTGGTTAATAACAATTACTCAATTAATTTAACTCAGAATAATATTTTTGTATGTGTAGACTACCAGGCTCCGTGGCCTAGGAGTTACAGACACGATTCGTAATCCCGTATACCCGGGTTCAAAACACAGCGGTGCTGTTTTTTTTTTTTTCAAACAAGGTGTAGTACCGGTCATTCAGAAAGCAATAGCAAACTACTGAACATAAGATTTGCCCAGGAGTCATGAGCAGCCAAAAATGCTGTGGTTGATTGCTACGCCCAGTGAAGGATATGCAACTAAAAATTATGCAGACTAAATAACTTATGGTTTGGTTATTTACTTTTTCTAAAGTGCATGATTTGGCATTTTATAAAAGTTGAAAGCCAACATAAATCTTTAGGGTTTAGTACATTATTCACAAGTGTCATTATTACATAACAGTCATGGTGCACTATTTTTTGCATTTGGGAAAATGCGCCATATTATTAAAATGATTTTAGGAGGAAGGAGGAGAAAGAATGAGAAGTAGTAGGCACAGGAGGGAGTTGGAGTGGAGGAAGAGGCAGGAGGAAGAGGAAGTTTAAGGTTTCCATTTTAATTTGCGTTCTTACGGTGGCCCTCAAAATAACAACACGATTTATGCCCCTTAGCAAGAAAAAAAAAACAAGAGCAGTTATCTACCCTTAGCTTATGTGTGTTGGTCACACTTTTCCAAAGGGTATTTTGACCCTTTCCTTCTTTGTCTATATTACATGATAAACTGACCCACAAACATTAATATCTCAGCTTAGAATTGACCTACAGACTTGAATAAGGTATTGTTGGATTTGTTTTTTCAAGAGGTTTCCAACTATGCGTGTTATATAATTAAAAAGCAATATAGAACATGTTACTCAAGTGGCTAGATATGAGTGACAGTGAGGATATGAATGAGATACATGAGCCAATGACAGCAGAGACAGAAGCTGAACCCTCATTAGATGAAATTGCTTGGGCTATAAAGAACCTGAAGAATGGTAAATCACCTGGATGTGATGAGATACCAGCTGAAGTAATTAAAGCGGGAGGAGAAGAAAGCATACAAATCTATCACGCATTATGTTAAAAGATATGGAAATATGGTATATGACCACACGATTAGTAGAGAACTATTTTCATTCCAATACCAAAAAAGGGCAACCTGAAATTATGCACCAACTATAGAACTGTTGCCTTGGTTGGTCATGCAAGTAAAATTCTACTAAAAATCATAATGGGAAGTCTTCGTAAGAAAATGGAAGAAGAGATTAACGTGGTTCAAGCTGGATGTTTAAAATATATGATTTTGATAGGTAATGTTACAAACTTGGACAGTTTACCCATTGTTTGGCACAAGTAGACGTTCTCTGAACATCACTATTATTTAACTGAGAGAAAATTTGTATCCGTATCGGGCCTACTTGGAAGCTCTTTTGAATTATGGTGAAGAGGCCAAAAAGATCTACCTGACATCAGCTCTATTCTACCAAGATACTGTAGGGCAGATGACAGATACGGAGGGTGATTTCAACAGAGGTCAAGCAAAAAGAAAAGCTTTAGCAAGTTATAGTGTGGAGATGGACATGATGAGACCCCTACATTCTGACATTTTCAATCAGGACAGGTACATTTTGAATGGCATCAATATGAAAATCAAACTAACCCCATCAAAATACATCTTTAATTTGATTGTCACAGATGTAACCGCTGGTCATAAGAGTGTTATTACCTATGCCACTATCCTGGTGAGTGCCAAGTAGCAGGTGCGACATAATGACGTAAAGGAGAAAGATCAAAGAATCCCAGAACGACAACGCTAAGAAAAGCGAAGGAGATGACGTGACAACACAGAATCATCACAGGGCAATGTCAATAACAACAAACGGAGACTGACTTTATCAATAATAGAAAGCGTTAATAAATTCTATAAATATTTGCTTGATAGAATATTCTTGTTCAATCCGAATATTCCATTGATATTCTGGTTTACTTTCTTTACAAGTCATTACGGATTATTCTTCTGTTACAAGACTACGAGTTTGATATATGTCATATACCAGGCAAGGATAATAACTTGGCAGATCTTCTTAGTAGGCTCTATAATTCCTATCTGCTATCACATTTCATGTTATTTGTCTGCGTGCATACATGTAGTACACAGGCCGAGTGATTATTTCATTAGTGGACACACCCAAATAGAATCTCAATACTTACATAACAAACATTCAAATATACATTAGTTACATAGTGTAATTTCAGATATATATACATATTTTGTTTGATTTGATTCATTGGCAGAGAATGTAGAAAATATTCGTCATGCTGAGGCCGTATAGTGATCCACGGACTTATGATGTTATCAGTACATTTATTTCACCTCAATACTGTGCGCGAGTGACTGTTCAGGGACTTTGAACACTGTGCTGGAACTTTGCACTTTCGTCAGGAAATGCGTGCGGTCTTTACTGAAGTGACACTAGCATTTATAATTATTAGTTACTTAACTTATATACATAGTTAATTTTATCATACGAACTTTTATCCCTCCATCTTCCACATCATGAAGTGAATTCACAGTTGTCATATCCATTCGAATTGTTACCATTAGTCGAATTTATATTTTTCAACATTGGTATAATTCACAATTACCATTATTAGGCGAATTCGCATTAGCATTGGTCGAATTCGCATGTTTCATCATCAGTCGAATCCACATCTTTCACAGTTTCAGTTTTTACATCGTTCACATGCCACATCATTAATCAGAATCGTATTTCACATTAGGAGTCGAATTCACATCTCCGAGTGTATTCACGCGTCACATCATCGAGTTAATCATTACACTTATTCACACTTCGTGTCTTTGCGAATATTCATACGTTACATCCATTCCATGAACGCATAGACTCAGATCATATAATTTGCACATATTGCTTTATTATTGTTGAAAAATTGATAAAGTATAAATATATTTAAGTTGTTGCATGTATAATGTTGGTAGAATGTTGATAATTTATATTTTGAACACATACATGGTACAGTTCAGACGAAAAACAGTACAGACTATACATTAAGATATATCGGGCTGAATAGCATGACACATTGAAAGGATGTACATATTATGCAATTTAATATTTATTTCAGTTTTAATTAAGGTTGTTATGATTAATTAATTACAAGTTCATAGATTATCACAACTATTAAGATTACGATTTTCCTAGTTCGCCGGGAAAAGAAAAACTAATTACCGTCAACACATAAGTCGACAATGATTATGTCACATATGGAGAGTGATCCTACATTGCATTATTATATGAAGCGATTATAGCCAGAGCTACATTGATTTTCAACACGATGACCTTCATAATTGTCACGACAAAAGGGAAACTAATACGATTGTTATACGTCAACAGCTACTACGGCAAAGCCTCGCCTATCCACTTAATAAGAACGGATGACATAGCAGTTGGAAATAAATTGAGGATATAGTTACAAGGCAAAACTAATATTGACGGATTGGTACCTGTTAATCACACACGTCCCCTCACTCGGGTTTTATAGCTTGGGTTTGGACGCTTGTCGGTTTCGACAAATGAGGGACTACTAGGTTATAGGTAGTTAGCACAACCCTCCCATAGGCAGTGCTACATGACGTCTACTGTTGGGTGTAGATAGGAGTGCGTGCCCGTCGTATAATAATAATTTTTTTATTTAGATTGTGTGTGTGATTGATAGGAGACCATACCATCCTATTAGCACAATATAGGGCTCATTAAGTCTGCACTGCTACTTGTCAGGTGAAATTAATTGTCGACAGTTAAAAATGATTGCATCATTTTCAAAGGGGAGGGGGCATACTGCCAAGTAGCAGGTGCGACATAACGACGTAAATGAGAAAAATCAAAGAATCCCAGAACCGAAATGCTAAGAAAAGCGAAGGAGATGACGTGACAACACAGAATCGTCACAGGGCAATGTCAATAACAACAAACGGAGACTGACTTGGGAGATTCATCAAGGCGGCAGCTCATGTTGATTCTGGAACGATAGGTCGGCTAGATATTGGCTTGATGGCGCATCAGTGGCTGAATTAATACTTGGAAATGGAAGAGACAATCTATAGAAGCAACACTTATCGTAGCCACAAGTTAACAGGCAGACGAACGCCGAAAACTTGATGTCTGTGAAGCGGCAGGAAGGACACTTGGCAGATTGAGAGAAGGATTCCATGAGGACGAACAAGGACATTGTTAATATTCGAGCGGAGATGGCTTGCAACATATCATTAATCTTAATTATTATATTCGTACTGCCCAACCTGGTCAGAACAGGTAGAGTAAGTAATTAGTTATTGTTGTTGTTGAAACAAGCCTGTACTCTGCGAAATTAAACGATGTTGTAACTGTTAAAAGTTAACTGAGTGTACTCAGTCATTTCAGTTCGTTTGGCTTCTGGAACCTGCTATTGCTTTTCGAGCCATGTTTGTTCATCCAGTTATTGTTGAAATCATTGTACACCCCGAGATGTTGCATGGCAGGATGGAAAGCTAAGTTAAACCCAGCTATCGCTCTGGAGCATGAAAAAGCCTTATTGAGAGCCAATACCAAGTATTCTATTAAAAGAGTTGTGGTAACAACCTTTTCTGTCCTGAAAGGTATGTTTTTTCACACACGAGATAACCTCTTTATCAGTCAGACGCCGACCCGGATGGTGATCGGTTTAGTGAATGCTTCTTGTTTCCAATGGCGAGCTATAAATGAACCTGTTCATATTCCATCATTACGAATTAAACTATTTGGGTTTGATGGTGGATGGACGCAATTTAACAAGCAAACCCCTAACCATGAATTATATCAAGAGTTAGTACATGCAAGCTTTCCATGGCACCAATCTGGCCCTCAGTCTGACGGCAAGGATGTTCGGAATGGTATCAATTATGAAAGGTTTTGCCAAGGGTTCACTCTTTACAATTGTGATCTTACACGTGGAGCAATTTGAATTAGCATATGTTGGGCCACTGTCACTGGAACTTAAGTTTGGAGGTATAACAGCCACGCCTCTTCAAGTCATCATATCCACGGAAATCGACTTAGTCCTACAAATTTCCAAGACAAGACAAGTACAGATTACGTAGCATAATGGATACACAACAACTAAGACACTTACTCATGTCTGACCTGTTTGTTTGACAACTTCTACTAGTCAACATATGCGCTAGGGATCAGTTGCCTAAAGACGTTGATAGAACACAGCCGACCACTTTTATGTAAATACTGACAGCAGTGCTTACTCTGGATCACATTGGGTCGCCCTATATTTTGATGACTTAGGTCAGTTTGAATATTTCGATTTATTTGGCTTGCCGCTATTACACACCAACATTATCCACTTTATACGATGTAGCTTGGACAAACCACCTATGTACAATACACATATGTTTCAAGACATTAATATCACCACTTGTGGTCTGTATGCCCAGTATTTCCTGGTGATGAAATGCCACATGCGAGTATGTCATGTATACTGCAGCCGTTTGGACACAGACAACACATGAAAGACCATCTCATGTTTCGCTTGGTTACTCCGTGGTTGAGAAAGTCCAGACATGTTTAAAATGAATTAATAAACTCAGCTCTATAAAATGAGACAAATTGTCTGCACTCGTGTTTCATGTCTACAACACTCAAGATGTCTACAAGCAACTGGATATTCATGTCAAGAACTGATGAAATGCCCAGTCCACCAGCCAATAGTTTGAAAGTGGTGACAGTTTTCCAATACAGAGAAAAGATGACACTACATCTATGCAAGTATTTCTGTGAATCTGAGCTGAAATACCTTCCAAGGTGGAGATTACACTCACGAGAGCAGAGTTTGAATCTCTCCTATCGATGAAGGATGACATTCTATTTGATTTTGATAAACTAACTTATGTTCACCAACCACCCTAGATGACTTGTAAAGACCAGTTTACCTACACTCAAGATCCATGGATGCCTTGCAAAACTCAGTCTACATATACCTACAGCCAATTTGTACCAGACCTGTCTACATATGTCTACAGTCAAGACATGCCACTGGAAGATTAGACAGCTTTCTACAATAACCAAGTCCCTCTGATCCTTTTGGGTCATAAACGGAGCAAGCTTTAGGTGGTATAACCGAATAGATGTTGTCAACCTATAAAAGTCACGTGAAAATGTTACTTTTTGTTTGTTTTCTTTATTACATATCCACTTTTATTATTGTCGTTTTACCTATAATTGTAGTCTTACATCAAGCAAATTACAAGCTCCTATGAATGTCCTCACAACCCAACAGGTGAGTGGGGGACCAATACAGGTTTTAAGACCCACAGGGGGAGTATATACACCTATCAACAACACCATGCATCTTTGTCATATCTCTACATTAAACGACAGGTACAACCTGAAAACATCACCACCACACCTCTCCTCATTTAATGTATTGTGTGTCTATGTATGTTTTTCCTTTATTAAAATTATATACCTTCTTTATTTGTTATTTCATGTTTCATGTTGTACACCCTGATGCATCACTAGACCACATCTGTCCTCATCACTCACTTTGCCCACCACCACGTTGATAAACGTACACTCTCCTACACCTCGAGAGGTCATTTGACTACTTCCACACTCACCACCCCAGCCACTAGACCACGTCCTTTAAAACCAAAAAAAAAAATCGATATCGGACAGTGAAGAGTTATCACCCCTTTCATGATCAGGATCAATATTTGATTAAAAGATATAAGATCCTCAAAAAACGAGCGGCCATGGCCCGCATTACACTACTAACCAAAAGCATCAGATTCAAAGATTGAACCACTCAAGAAGGTATGGTAGACTTGGTTGCAGACATTCCACATTAATTAGATAAGACTTATAGCAGATCTTACTCCGTTCCAATGCTACAACTGTAGACTAGTCCAGAAACAGATAACATTCTTTTTTTTCACAACTAGTTATTTACACTTTGTCCACCCATTGCAGCATTCATATAAATATAGTTACCAAACGTTTTTAGTTGTGTTCTTGAATTCCTCAGATGAATGTTCTGTTGTTCTTACATCATCATCATCATCAAGTGCCGTGCTGGCTGGCGTAGGCGTTCATGGCTCTCCATAGATCTCGGTCTTTGGTTTTCTGGATCAACTCTGGTGCTGATATTCCTCCATGCCACCGTCTCAATCCATCCAGCATCACTTCTCTTGGTCTACCTCTGCCTCTCTTCCCCTCGATCTTTCCAGTTGTTACGATGTTCTCCAATGCCTCTCTTCTCATCACGTGACCGAAGAAAGATGTTTGTCTCTGTCTTATTGTTGTATATAATGTTCTAGTTTCATTAGCCTGTTTCAGGCAGTCGTCGTTAGTTACTCTGGCAGTCCAAGGAATTCGCAACATTCGTCTCAGGAACCACATCTCTGTTGCTTCTAATTTCTTCTTAATTTGTTCATTTACGTTCCAAGATTCACTGCCATACAGCAAAACTGGTTCTACATAGCATTTCAGCACTCTCTTTCTTACATTCAGTGATAGTGACTTATTGCATAAGATACTCTTCATTTTCTGAAAAGCGGCTTTTGCCTGCCCTATTCTACTCCTAATCTCTGTTGTACATCTTCCATCTGATGTTATAAATGCCCCTAGGTATCTAAAATTATCAACTTGGTTAAGGATTTTCCCTTCTATTTCTATGTCACATTTTGGTGTCACCATTTTCTTTGATATTACCATTGTTACTGTTTTCTTGATATTCAAGGAGAGTCCTTTCCTTGCACTCTCTGTTACTACAACGTCTAATAATTGTTGTAGGTCTGTTGAATTATCCGCCACCAATACTGTGTCATCTGCATAGCGTATATTATTTATATTATAACCTCCAACTAGTATTCCTGGCATCTCTTTGATCTCTCTCATTATTACTTCGCTATACAGGGAGAAAAGATCTGGTGACAAGACACACCCTTGTCGTACTCCTAGCTTTATCTGTTCGTAACTACCCTCTTTATTTCCCATTTTAATTGCTGCTACTTGGTTCCAGTAAACATTCTTACATAACATTACATATTTAATCATGTCATATACTGTAAGGACCACTACTAATGACAGTCATCACATGTCATCTATAAATGTAAAATCATCTGTAATGAGTCACCAACACTCTCAGTTCTGAGCGTTCATAGTTTATTCACACAGGTTTCTTTCTACACCAATTACATTTTCTTTGCATCATTATCTTACTCTGGCATGCTTCCCCCTCACCACATGCTTTAAACAAGCAGCTGTCTTTTGATATGACAGAAGTACCCAGATTTTCTGACCCTGATCTTATTCAGTAATGATTTCTTTAATCCCAGATTTTGTAATACTTCTTTACTTGTTTTTCTTTTCCTCATATGCTAGTCTTACTATTTGTCTATACAATCACATTTAAAAATCTTCAATTTTACCCTCACATTGTTTATTCATTGCTCTTCTTTATAATCATACACCAATCAGAATAAATGTAACACTTGATCACTCGCACAATCCATCCATCCATCATGTGCCATGCCGGTAAGCGTGGGCGGTCATGTTTTGCCATCTCACTCGATCACTGATTTTCTTGGCATCTATAAAGAAGGTAGATTGCCATTGCTTTCCTTCCCAGCAGTGACCATACTGGTCAGTGACCGTAGCCATTGTCTCCTAAAAAAAAAGAGATCCTCTGCCTACCGTCGTGAAGGTGGAGACCATAACCTACAACTATCTGTCGGCTGCTTTTCATCTTCATCCACCACCTGCACCCATGGCTTTACGTAACCCTGATCGGGGGGGGGGGGGGGCTAATTAAACGGGTACTATCACTAGTGTATTAATTCTTGCCAAGAAATACAACATGTCCTGTAGGGACTCATTAAATGTCACCAATAGACACTGAACATATCTAGTTGTAGATCTGTTGTGCAACTCTCATAAAGGCTTCTATATGAGGCACTTACTGCAAATTACTACAATATAAAATTACTATAATGAATAATTTCAATGAATCAACACTCTAAATCACTAAAATAAATAAAGGATAGGAGAGGTCTTGAAACTGAGGAATTAAGGCCTCACGGCTAGTGTAGTCGCCATGAACTGTACAATTAGTGTTTTCTTTTTCCCCCAGACAGAAACAAATCCCTCACTATACCGAGGGTTTGAACCTGGGTCTCATGAATGGAAGTCCTGCATTCTAGCCCCTTGATTCAGCAAGTCGACAGAGTTTTATTTATTTCATCTTTCATGCCTACAATGTTACATTCTGATTTTCCATATGCTATACACCAATAGCCGGTCTCTCTGGCCGAGGGGTTACAACACTTTCTCCGTAATCCCGTTTATCACGCAGAGTCTCGTAGCCGGCGAGAACTGGGAGCGGTTCTAACCCCGCTGGTGACTTGCGGGATAACTGAGCCGGCCGCTCAGAAAGCAATAGCAAAATACTGAGCGTAATCTTGCCAAGAAATCAACAGACAGCTGAAAGATGCTCCTGTTGACAGCGATGTCCTGTAAAGGATATGCGAATTAAAAAAAAAAAAAACACCAATAGCCGGTCTCTCTGGTCTAGAGGTTACATGACTGTCTCCTTAATCTTGTATACTCTCGTAAGTAACGTGACGTTGCGAGAGAATTGGTAGCGGTTCTCTCTGGGTCAGTAACTTACAGGTTATGTGAGCCGGTGGCTCAGAAAGCAATGTAAACTACTGAGCGTAATCTTGCCAAGAAATCAACAATCAGCTGAAAGATGCTGATGTTGACAGCAATGTCCTGTAAAGTATATGCGAAGAAAAAAAAATACACCAATAGAATGCACAGTACTGCAGGGGCTAGAATGTGTCTGAAATATTTTGAGTCAGGGATTGTTTTTTTCCAGCTAACTGGGTTTCCAGGTAGTTTCAGCCTATTATGGATATCAGCACATTTCCTGGGAAGTAAAGGTGGCCAGTGTTATTATAAACACATCACCTATCAGTGCCTATTGGTATAAACATGTATATAATATATACATATGTACATATAAACCTGATGGTGCGAGAGGAGGTCATTTACTTTACTTGTAATTATAATGATATCAGTCACGCCAATGACTCTGATCGCATGTGCACAGATAACACAACTATTAATACAAAAAACTTCTAATCATGACTGGTAGTTCTTGTTACACAATTGTGCTTCTATATTGTACACAGTGACAGCAATAAACGGTATGTGACTATACATTAATTTTAAATAACGTACATTGTTACTCACATCAATATACCATGAAAACTGACAGATTGGATTTGGGTACACTCCCAGTACTGTGCCGACAACAGCTACCTCATTTGTCTCTGTTTGAAGTACTGGGTCCTGACATGTCACCGTGTCTGGTTTAGCTTAGGAAACCATAATGAAGATGTTTTTATATCATTATAGTCTTTCATGCTGAAAAACACACCAATAACAATAACACAGACATCACCCCAAAATATGACAATGCAGTCAAGGTAGATTTGAGATGCTGATGCATTTACTCAAATATTCTTCTTCTTCAGCGTTCCGAGCCATTGAGGTTCTTTGCTGCAGATACAATCCGTCTCCATTCGTCTCTCTGGTGGACCTTCTCTTGCCAGTCGTTGATTCCAAGTGCTTGTAGGTCTGTATATGTATTATCTCTCCACCGCCTTCTTGGTCTACCTCAGGGTCTACTGTCATTTATTTCCTGAGTGTAAGCGAGTTTTGTTTCCCTATTATCTTCCATTCTTTCTATATGCACCAGCCATTGTAGTCTATTAGCCTTCATGATACCAGTGATTAGCGGGGACTTAAACAGATCATAAATGTCTTTGTTACTTCTTCTTTTCCACTCTCCACTTTGTGTATCCCTAATGGGTCCAAAGATGCGTCTTAAAATTTTGTTCTCAAAGGTTTCTCAAATATTGCTTGTAATAATAAAAAACCTGGACAATGACAGAAACAGAGAAAAGAAAAATCGCAAGAACAGAAATGAGATTCCTGAGAAGAATACTCAATGTATCAAAAAGAGATAAGATCAGAAATGAAGAAATCAGGACTAAAGTGGGGGTTACAGCTGCACTAGATTTTATTAAAAAGCAGCAAGTCAAATGGTTTGGCCATGCAAGTAGGTTACCATTCCACAGCATACCACAACAAGCAATGATGTACAGACCAGAGGGAAATAGAGGAAGAGGCCGGCCACATAAACGATAGACGCAGGGAATAACAGAGTCCATGGGAATATCGATACATGAAGCCCATAAGCGGGCATTCTCCCGCTGTTTATACTTCACCTTGATACCGCAAGGTACAAGAGGAACATCATGAGAGAGAGAGAGAGAGAGAGAGAGAGAGAGAGAGAGAGAGAGAGAGAGAGAGAGAGAGAGAGAGAGAGAGAGAGAAAGAGAGAGAGAATAATTTAAAAAAACATAGAATGTACAAAGTCCTTTGCCAAGCACCACGAAAATGACAACCCATTTTAGCGATTATGGATACTTCAGCAATATCCCTGTCTCATTCATGTTCATGCCCAGGATGTCTGTAACCTCATGTCCCAACGGTCATGTTGGTCAACCCTTGCCTTGTCTTCCAGACACCACACTTTTGTTACTGTTCTTTCCAAACCATTGTGATGTTTAATATGGCTGAAGTATTTCAGTTTCTGAGACATTATGGTGTGTATGTCCATGAGCCAGTTTTCTTTGATGTTCGGATTGTATAATGTGTCACTATTTATTTGCACAATACTCTTAAGCATTTTCCTGTAATCGTTATGTTAAAACACCTAAATGTTCTTTAGTGATTGTAAAATGATTCACGATTTACATGTTTATGTTGTCAGTGGAAAAATGCATGTTCTCAAAAGTTAATTGTATTTGTTTGATGATGTTGTGTCACATACCATTTATGATGTTTACCATCCGCCAAAATCTTCTCCATTCTTCTATACTGGCCTCACTGCTGTTAATTATGGAGACACGATATTCACAATTTGTGGCACTGTAAATTTCTTCATCATTGCTTGAGATTTTGTTGTTGTCATATGGTTTTGTATGCGGACGGACGGACGGACGGACACACACCCACAAACACACACACAAGGGCAAGTCAATAAGTAAGTCACACAGTTCTGTAGGATGGGAGGTAAATGTAGTTGGTATTTTCTACACGTGTCATTAGGTGACAGCAACATCGAACTTTATATTCCCATGCGATAGGTGTCTCATGTGCATGCGCAACGCATAAACAAAATGGCGACTGTACTTACGGAGTGTACAACCAAAGAGCAATGTGCTGTTGTGTGTTTTTTGTGGGTAAAAGGATTGCCTGTAAAGGACATTCATAAAGAAATGCTTCCTGTTTATGCTGACAAATGTTTGTCCCGTAAAGCGGTGCATAGCTAGGTAGAAAAATTGTCTCAAGGGCGCTCTAAAATTGTTGATGAAATCTGATCTGGTCGTCCTGTTAAGAATGCAACAGAAGCATCCGTGGAGCGGGTGGAGGAGATGATTAGAGGTTACAGGCGAGTAACGATAGACTCTGTAGCATCTGCAATAGGGTGCTCATATGGTTCAGCATAGGGCATAATGCATGATCAATTGAAATTTAAGAAAGTGTGCTCAAGGTGGGTGCCCAGACAATTGAAGGAGGAACACATAATGAAACTATTTGGCCTGTCCTTGCATCATCTCTGTCGATACGAAAATATGAAGGAGAAGACATACTGAACAGGTTTGTTACTGGGGACGAATCATGGGTGCATCACTACCAGCCCGAATCAAAGCGTGCTTCAATGCAATGGAAACATCCTTCTTCGCCTTGTCCAAAAATTCAAGGTTACGCCATAAGCAGGGAAGGTTAGGCCCTATGCTGACAGTTTTCTGAGATTTTCAAAAAGTGCTTTTAACCGATTTCAAGAAGAAAGGTGACAATGAGAATTCTGAATCGTACTGTGAAGTTCTATTGATGCTTTATGATGCAATTTGAAGAAAACGTCCAAGACCGCTGACTAGAGGAGTGTTGCTTCTTCATGACAATATCAGACCATATACGGCTCGATTAACTCAGGAGGAAATTAACCAACTAAGATGGGAAGTTCTGGAACATCCACCTTACATCCCCGACTTAGCCCCTAGCAATTTCCACCTTTTTGGTCCACTGAAAACCCATCTTGGCGGGAGACATTTCGCGAATGACGCCAAAGTTGAATGTGAAGTGAAAACGTGGTTTAGAAAACAGAGCATGTGTAACAGTGTACAGAGACTAACAAGACTTGGGTTCAATTACAAATATCGTTTATTATCTTGATGGTGTCAACATGGCTCCTTCTTCCTCTGAGCCGGGATGTAAACTCCCCCCAGACAACCCACTACGTCACGATTGAGCATCTCCCCTCGCTTTCAGTCCCAATGCTCAATCGTGCTGTAGCTGTTTCCCACTAGATCCTAATAATACCCCAATACTCAATGCTCCCCTACTGTTACACCTCCCTATGTTTATTAAAGAATTTTCCTTATAAAGGAAAAATCTTTACTCCTAATCCCCTTACTCTATTCCCTCTTTTTCTTTACTTCTCACAGTTCCTCTAATTCTTCCCTATATTGTCAGCTAGTAACCCACTATATACTTCTTCTTCGATTCTACTTTGTATAATACATCGTACCACGTATGGTAACTCTTTTAAACTAAACACTCCTTCTCCCCTTTCCATTTCCCCAAACTATATAGCTATCCACTATATATTTCTGGTTCTTTCTTGGCTCTTCAAGTTCCTGTATCAAATATACATATCATAAGAACAGCTCGTAAAATCGTTATCGTAACTTTTGACCTTATAAAATTTCTCACTCTTCCAGAACACAGGACGTACAAAAACAATGTAGTTAGAAAAAGTAAAGAAGCGGTGCGCACCGAGTGAGAAGTATAAAGAATGAATACTCAACATGACCACATGTACATACAGCAATGAATATTTAAGACACTCACATTTACCTCCCTTGCCAATAAAAAAATTTTTGTAAAATAATTTTTTAAAATATACTTTATGAAATAGACCTTTGTTCACTATAAAACCTTTTGGCATAAGTTTTCATAAGCCTTATATATTCAACATTTACATTGCCATCCACAATTTTGTCCATATTTCGTTATCTCACCTTTAACCATGAGCCCATGTTCATATTTTATGAACACTTTTAATATAATTAACGCTGGTTTTTCACAGCACCTATATCTTGCCCCCGTACATCCCCTACTTATATACTGCTATTTACAGTCTTCCCCCTACCTTATATCAGTGGACAAAGTAGTTTTTATTAACTCTTTTCTGAACGAAAAACCTTAAGCAAAACCTCATATATTTGAAAATTAAACTTACTTAACTAACTTCATAACTTATTCATTAACCAAGTAACTTAATATACCAAACCATTCATGTAATCGAAATAAAATCAACACAAGACGTCATACCCCCCAAATTAATCTAAAGAAAAAACACATTTTAAAATGACATAACATGCATTTTATCAAATCAGAATAAAACATTCTATTACTACCTATCACTATTGGACACTTTTACGGACCAATAGTTTTTACTCCAAATACTAGGAACACAATCATCCTATTCTAAATCAATTAATCAAACCACAACAACAAAAAAAACTTATTATATATGAGGCATTGAAACTTAGGCTCAATAAAACAACCAAATAATAGCCATCATTTTCCAGTACCAACTCAAGCATAAAAACATATTATATATGACTCATGACTCATAAAACTTAGATTCAATAAAACACAGTTTTCAAAACAATTATAGCTCTCTTAAAATTACTACGTATAGTGGCCCACCAACATTGGCCTCTCATAGTAAGTAATGTAACGCATGTCTCTTTATACAAGTCATTCCAGTATTTCCATGACCAAGAAAACCAAACACTTTCACTGTCCATCTGTATATCTGTTAACTACAGACTAATTAGAACCACATCTGTTCTATCTACACAAACAAATCAGTAATCAACATTTACCATACCATTTATTATCTCCCCTCATAACTTTCTATCATTTTCTATCTTAACTCCTAACACAACATAACATCCGGAATATCCTCTTAAGTAAGCACTGTAAAGTACATGTTGAATCCTTTTTTCTATTTGTAATGTGGCTACTAATCCAATATCAACTCAATGTAGTAGCCATCATCTACTTATCAATTAACTTGTGATCTGGCCTGCCAATTATTTCCCTTGGACCAATCATCACTATAACTTATTAATCCTTATCGTTAAACACGGCATTTCTAGCACCAATAAAAAAAACTTGTCCACTTTTCTATAGAGTACATTCACCTATTGTACCAATACCCAATTTGTTCAATCTACGAAAAGCCAAGACGTAGAAACATAAATTCATCTAGCAATTCTATCACAAAGAGAAAAAAAATTATATATATATATATATATATATATATATATATATATATATATATATATATATATATATATATATATATATATATATATATGCCTCTCTATTAGTTAACCATTCCTCAAGACCACTTTTTAAAAAACATCCATAGAGTCCTTTTCCACTTCCACCGTTTCGTATACTTCTTCAAGCATCACTTTCACTTCTAAATCCTGAAACTTATAACTTGCCATCTGCAGTATTTTCTATTTATCTATCTCCTACGTTTCCACTTCTTCAACAACTCCAAGTTTCTTTGAATAAGTGCTAACTCTACATCAATATCCTCTTCTTCGTACAACTTATTAGTTTCTTCCATACTACTAATTGATTCTGACTTTTCATCCATTTCTTCTTCTTCGTCTGTATGTCTCTCTTTAGCTGCCGCTAATCTCTTCTGTTCAATATCCCATCTAATTTGTCGATCATTATTTCTTAAGGACCTTTCTAGTAGAGGCATATCTTCACCGCTTGTTGAATAATCCCTAATTCTCCTCTGTCTTTTCACTTCTTTATCTCTTTGATTATCCATTCTTCTTTTCGTTGCTTGTCTAGTATTCTTAAATGGAGCACCTATTTCCTCTTCCATACTATCATAATGAGTTTCATTCACCTTTTCTTCTTCCATTGTTTTCGGAATCGTCTGTTCTTGCGTATCTTCATAACTTGGAGTTGCTAGTAACTGATTTTGTGTTGGTTCTTTTCTAAAACTTGGGGTTACTGTAGCTCCTCTGACAACTTGTTCATCTAAATATTCAGTGTCTGAATAATAATTATTATTATAATTCTCATTTCTCTTCTCCTCCTCATCTCTTCTTAAGTGTTCCACGTGTGCTCTTGCCACATGTCCTGTGACCTGGTTCTTGATAGTATACGATACATTACCTAGTTTTTCCAAAACGTAATAACCTGGGATCCAACGAGCATCAAACTTAGAGTTTCTTCTATGCTTCTTGTAATAAACTCTATCACCTACTTTAAACTCCTGTAATTTTGTATTTACATTTTTGTACCTTTTCTGTCTTTCCCTAGCTTTAAATACATTATTCTTTAATCTTACGTGTGCTTTATGCATTTCCTGTATTATGGTCTCTTGAAATTCTTCTCCCATATATTTCCGTCTCGGTTTTAACAGATTATCTATAGGTAGTATTGGTTCTCTCCCGTGTATTAAATAAAATGGTGAAAATCCCGTGCTCTCATTTTGATTTGTACGAATAGCACTAAGGGCAGGTCCTAAGAATAGATCCCAATCTTTTTCATGTTCATCAATAATCTTTGCTATAACGTCGTATAACGTCCGATGTTGACGTTCGTTTCTAGCATTTGACGAAGGTCTATAATATGAGGTTTTTATATGTTTTATATTCAAATCTTTCAATAACTTTTCGAATTTTTTATTTACAAACTCTCTACCATTATCCGTAAGTATACTTTGTGGGCAACTAAATCTTGGTACGAACTCCTGCAAAAAATATTAATGACTGTATCTGCGCTCTTATCTGGAATTGCGTAAATTTCCGGCCAAAGACTATAGACGTCTACTATGTGAATTAAATACACGTTTCCTGACAATGTTCTAGGGTGTGGGCCTGATATATCTAAACTAATCTTTTGCATTGGGAACTGAGGAATATCTGTATCTTGTAAGGGACACTTTATTGTTTTCATGTTCCTTAATCTGCATTTTTCACACGTATCCACATATTTGCATGCAGATTTAAACAAGTTTGGCCAATAATATTTGCCTGTAAGTGCTTTCACCAACTTGTCCCTACCGAGATGTCCATTTTCATTGTGATATGCTTTTAACACTTCATTTTCTAAATGTTTTGGAATATATTTCCTTAGCTGTCCGTTCCTTTCACACATATAGTATAACTGTCCATCCTCTTGTAAAACCAAATAATTCTTTTTATATTTGTTATCTTCCGTTTCTCTTAATTTTTCTTTTATTTGTATGACTTTTGGATCCAACTCTTGCTCTTCTTTCATATTAAATTGTGCTAACTGTAGGTCTTCTTCCCTATGTTCAGACTCTTGCTCCGATGGTACACTTTCAAATTCTTCCCTATTTATTATGGCAGAATCTAAAATATTTACTTGCCAGTTTCGGTCGTCTATCTCTGGTTCAGCTTCATCTTCTGTATCTCCTGATGACTGTGGGTATGGAATCCTAGATAACAAATCAGCGCATGTGTTAATCCTACCTGGAATGTACTCTATTTTTGTGTTGTATCCCTGTAGATTCAATGCCCAGGTCTGTATTTTCCTGTTCTGCACTGGAGCTTCTAAAAAAGACTTTAAAGGCATATGGTCAGTTCTAATAACAAAATTTGCGTTATGTAAGTAGTAATTTAGTTTCTGAAGAGCATAATGAATGGCATATGCCTCTTTCTCAATAGTAGTCCATTTTCGTTGTGATTTGCTAAGTTTATGAGACAAGAAGTAGATTGGCCTTTCATTTTTAACCCCTGGTATTCCAGACTCTTTTCCTTCATATGGTTGAACCAAACATGCTCCTACTGCATTGTCCGAAGCATCTGTGTACAGTATTAACTGTTTGTTTAAGTCTGGATGCGTCAATAGTGGTACCAGTGTTAAGCTGTTTTTTAAATACTCGAACGCTTTTTGACACTCATCATCCCACTTAAATCTAGCGTATTTGCCTGTTAAATTTATAATAGGTTCTGCTATCTTTGAAAACGCTGGGACAAACCGCCTATAATATGCACAGGTTCCTATAAACGCACGCACTTCCTTAACGTTAGTTGGAGTAGGTAATTCTTTAATAACCTTTATCTTGTCCTGGTCTGGTTTAATACCTTCTCTATTTATAATATACCCCAAATATTTTGTTTCTGTCTTTAAAAACTGGCATTTACTAAGCTTCAATTTAACATCATGCCTTCTTAACCTGTCAAACACTAATTCAATATGTCTTAAATGATCCTGTACGTCTCCTGCTGTGAAGATGAGTATGTCGTCTATATAGGCTAGGGCAAACCTTTGCATACCTTCTAATACTTCATTTATTAAGAGCATGTAGTGAGAGGGTGCAGTTTTGACGCCAAAAGGCATTCGTAAAAATTCGTAAGAGCCCATATGGGTACAGAAGGCACTCTTTTTCTGCGCGTCCTTCGACATCGGAATACACCAGAATCCTGACCTTGCGTCCAGCGTCGTGAAATATGTAGAGCCATTAAGCAGCCCCAAAATATCATCAATTACTGGCAGTGGGTATGCTACATTCTTGGTGATTTTGTTCAACGCCCTGTAATCGCAGCAAAAGCGACTCGAACCATCAGGTTTGGCCACGATGACGACCGGAGATGACCACTCAGACTTCGATCTTGTTATTATTCCTGCTTTCAACATCTCTTCTATTGCCTTTTCCACGATTTCTCTATTTCTTAATGGAGTTCTATATGGTTTTAGACTTATTGGTGGATGGTCTCCCGTATCTATTTCCATTGTAACTGTCTGTGTCCTTCCCAATTCCAAATCACTAACTGCAAATACATCTTGATTTTGCCTTATAAGTTGTTCTAATACTTCCTTATTTTCGGGCGGAGCTTTTAATTGTGCCAACAATTCTTGTTCCCTTGTCATTTTGTCTAGTGAATGTATTTGGGCTTTATTTCTTCTGGATGGATGGATCAATTCATCCATTCTGACGTTCCCTCTTCTTCTGCGTCCACGTCTGTTATTTACCCTTTCACCAGAAGTTTCTGAATAACTTGTTCCCGACATTTCTGCTCTATCCGTTGCCAATATGTCACTAATGTTATGATCTAGTTTGGCTATCACACATCCTCTGTATAATTTGATTTCTCTACCTGTGTTGTTGATAACCATCACTGGAAAGGTTAAGTGTTTATCCAACGCTATTATTCCATCCGGAACTTCCAAACCAGGCTCATCAATTACTTCCTCTTGTAACTCAGTGACTCTGACTGTGTCTCCTTCCACATAATATGGGTTTCTCTTCAGCTTCGCTTGTATCAGATTAACCGACTGTGGTTTTAACGTCGTTGACATTTTAACTCTAACCAGTGCTGATATATGCATGTCTTCCTCCATATCTACATAGACGTCCTTGAATTTTAATTTATGTAAATCATAGAAAAGTCTTACTCCATTTTTTATTAAAAAATCTCTTCCTATCAACATGTTTCTATTTAAATCCTTCACTACATGAAAAAGATGTCTTATGTTGATTCCTCCTAACTTAAAATTTATCATTGTTTGTCCAATTACTTGTAAATTCTGTCCAGTAACAGAGTGTAAATTATTATGAGTCTTAAATACTCTACAATTTCTTACTATTTTGTATAGAAAACTTTCTTTTACTACACTAACCTGAGCTCCCGAATCAATTAATGTACGAACTCTATACTTTCCTATTTCTATTATACAAGAGCTATAATCTGTTTTATTTTCTATAAATTGCTTGACTTCATCTAGTTGAAAATATTCTCTGTTCGTCCTATTATACCTGTTATTAACATATTCTCTAAACCTTGGGACCTTATTATTTACCCTTCCTATCATAGGTCCTTTCTAATAGGTAGGGCGCCGGTTTTCCTGCGTTCTTGTACCTGTAAAATTCCTGTGTCTATCTTCAACATTCCTACTCACCCTGTTATTGTCATGTCTACCCTGTGTATTCGACTGGACACGCCTGTTATTACAAAAACGAGAAACATGTCCCCGTTGACCGCAAACCCAACAGACAATATTTGTGTTATTTGTGTTTCCCACTGTCTCACTTGTAGGGTATCTCATATTTCTTCTTTCAACATAATCACTTCTATTTCTACCTTGTAACGTTTGTATACCTCCTCTCCTATTCCATCCGAATCTTGTTTGTCCTATTTCCATGGGCTCCTCAATCCTGTCTTCTCGACTCATTCCTATTTCTCGTCCTGTTCTCAATCTGAATCTACGTCGCAAATTTTCTTCTTGTACCGCGATGTCTACCGCTTGTGATAACCTCTCAGGGTTTTCCCTCATCAGTTTAAATTTCAAACCATCGGATTTTATGCCATCTACAAAAATGCCGACTAACATCCTCTCCACCTCCTCTCCTTGAACATTCTGTCCCAAGAATGCCTCTTCAGCCAGGTTAATCAACCTATCGCTGAACAACTGTACCGTCTCTCCATTATTTTGTTTAGACTGTCTCAATACTGAAAACGCATGTTGTGGATCCGTTATTTCTGCATACTTGTGTGCCAGGTCGGTTTTGAACTGCTCCCATGTTTCATCTACTCTAGCCTCTAACTTTCTTCTAATATGCTGTGAGACCGGTTCTGTGGCTGCCTGATATGCAAGTCTCATTTTCTCTTCATCTGTTGCAGATACTAAATACGCATATTTTTCTATGGAAGTAATCCATTTCTTAAACTCCCTGGCCTGTCCACTAAACTTAACGATTTCAGTTGTCATTCCCTGTTGTTTTATGACCGTATGAAGTCTATCTACCGCCGTTCCCACTCCCGACAAAACTTGTGCTACTGAATCCTGTTCTGTCATGTTTACAATATTTATACTTGTACAAGCAAACAAGAATCAATTCTTATTAATATCTAAATTAATTAACTAAAGAATTCAATTATTTTCCAACCAATACCTTTTTTTTCTTGTTGAGGTTATCTTTCTAACCGAAAATGAAGTTCCTGGCGTCTATGTCTCTGTCTACTGAGCCTGAGAAAGCCGGTATTCGATCACCTGAATCAAGACCGATAAAGTGGGTTCTGTAAAGACCAAAAAATGCTCGACTGTAGTCCACAGGCCTCGATATGGCTCCACAAAGCTCGATATGGGTCCACAAAGCTCGATAGGGCTTCACAGGGCTCGATATGGTTCCACAAAGCTCGATATGGTTCCACAGGGCTCGATATGGTTCCACAAAGCTCGATAGGGCTTCACAAAGCTCGATATGGCTTCACAGGGCTCGATATGGTTCCACAAAGCTCGATAGGGCTTCACAAAGCTCGATATGGTTCCACAAAGCTCGATATGGCTTCACAGGGCTCGATATGGTTCCACAAAGCTCGATAGGGCTTCACAAAGCTCGATATGGTTCCACAAAGCTCGATATGGCTTCACAAGGCTCGATATGGTTCCACAAAGCTCGATAGGGCTTCACAAAGCTCGATATGGTTCCACAAAGCTCGATATGGCTTCACAAAGCTCGATATGGGTCCACAAAGCTCGATAGGGCTTCACAAAGCTCGATATGGTTCCACAAAGCTCGATATGGCTTCACAAGGCTCGATATGGTTCCACAAAGCTCGATATGGCCTCACAAAGCTCGATAGGCTTCACAGGGCTCTTGAAACACAGTAAAGTTCTGAGATGAACCGACAAGGGCTCGATTTTAATGACTAGTTTACCGGGCCACAGCGATCAAAACCATCACTGGACGACGGTGATCAAGAAAATCAGTATTTCAGCCAAACTTGATAAGGAGCTTCGGTCCAGGCCAATTATAGCTGTAAGTCTCATAGACGGCCATTTTCTTAGAATTTGAGAGCAGAAAAAATTTACTCAGTCCGTTAACAAGCAAGTGACCTTCAGACCAGCCAGGTTAAAACAACGGCAGTCCAAACTCACAGGAGGATATCAACCATAGTTCGGTCACCCAGAGCACAATAACAAGCGGCTCCCGACTTTGACAAAAACCTCCAACAGACAGTAGCTCCATCTAAAAACTGATTCGAGAAAACGTTTGTTCTAAATGCAGGCCTCAAAAGGTAGTCTGGTCTGGATCTTTTGATGGTTTATTAGTACTTCGGATTGCGTCCGCGACGGCAAAGTCCAGTATCCTGGTCACGGCACCATTTATTAGTCCTGTAACAGTGTACAGAGACTAACAAGACTTGGGTTCAATTACAAATATCGTTTATTATCTTGATGGTGTCAACATGGCTCCTTCTTCCTCTGAGCCGGGATGTAAACTCCCCCCAGACAACCCACTACGTCACGATTGAGCATCTCCCCTCGCTTTCAGTCCCAATGCTCAATCGTGCTGTAGCTGTTTCCCACTAGATCCTAATAATACCCCAATACTCAATGCTCCCCTACTGTTACACATGCAGTTCTATGCAGCCAGTTTGGGAGAAGTGATAAAACAATGGGAAAAGTGAATCAATGTTGGTGGAAATTATGTTGAGAGATTAAGGGACAATGTATGTATAAAAATAAACTGGTTTCAAATTGTTGTCATATTTAGTCATTTTTCCACAGCCATTTGTGACTTACTTATTGACTTCCCGTTTATATATATATATATATATATATATATATATATATATATATATATATATATATATATATATATATATATATATATATATAAATATAAATAAACGGGAAGTCAATAATATATATATATTATGTGTGTGTGTGTGTATATATATATTATATATATATATATATATATATATATATATATATATATATATATATATATATATATATATATATATATATATATATATATGCACACACACACACACACACACATACGGTTTTTAAATTCACATTGCCTTAACAGAGACAACTTAATTAACTGTTCTAATGCAAGTCAGCAAGGCCGAATTGATAATAGCACGCACTCTTAAACTTCCGGTGTGCTGCGGCTGAGGTAGCGGGCTCAATCCCTACACCCTACAATTGGACTAAAATGTTGATTTCTCCCTCTTGACTTGTGAATGTAAATTACAAGTACTTCAGAAGTCGGAATGGGTGCACCTGATGGTGGGGGACACTGGTAATAGGGAAAGCTAATCCACACACAAAAATCAGTTCAGTGCACTAGATGCTCGTGTATGGACTATGCTAGAGTTCAAAGCGAGTGAAAAAAAACAATTCTAATCCATACACATGCTACTACGTCTAGTGCACTAGACTTATTTTTGTGTTTGGATTAGTTGCTCCTACTACCTTTGTCCCTCACCAAATTAGCGAACCCATTTTGACTTCTGAGTATATAACGTTACCAAGTCAAGGACAAGAAGTCAACATTTTAGTCCAACAGACCAGTGAAGGGGTTGAACCCACTACCTCTGCATCAGCACACGGAAAGTCTAAGAGCGAGCACTCCCACAGATAGATGTGATAGACAGACAGTGAGTTAATATATTACATAGACAAGTAAATTCTTTATGAAACTGGTTATTGGATAAAAAAAAAAAATGCTAACATACACTTACCATACACACTGAAGCTACAACTGAAGAGTGTATAATTCGAATCCGTACTAAAAGAGTAACTTCCACCACTCTGTGTCGTAACAGTTTTGATTTTCAAAGTAGTAATCTGATTTGATATTGTTGCTGCATAAGTATTTCTTTCTGATATCACTGCTATTGTACAAAAAATATCTGTACATACAGCAACAGTTGTACCATTCTTTTTCCAGAAAAAGTTACCAGCATTGTTGCTGAAGGTGTGTGTGATGTTGTAGGGTTGTGTTACTTCTCCAGGATCACAGGAATGATCCATTTCTGCAGATATACAGATTTGAAACACAAATAAAAGCAACAATTAATGACAACAGACATATGTAATATATTTATGGAAATCTGTTGGCATATTCATTTGCAAAATGTAATAATCACAGTTTTGTAAGGCAACACAATGTTAAGTGAAGTACACATCTCACAGTCTGTGTTTACTGTCAAGGTCTCACATCCGAGGTCGCGACGCGTTGTCTGTACCAACGCCAGACAACATAACAACACGCAACCCTGAGTGATGTTAAACACTGCAGAGGGAATGCGGCGTCTTCGACGACGCCCGTATAAGCAGCCAAGCACAGCAATTGAGCGAAGCTTAAACGACCGCTGGTCAGCAGTACACCCCGTGAACCTTGCAGGGGTCACACCAGCTGACGTGAGCATGTAGCGTGTAGAACGCCAGGACTGGCAGACGGGCTTAGGTGTTTGAATGGACAGGTCGCATGGATCTGCGAGTGAGGTTTGAATCTGCATTGAGAGCTAGCCTGTACGACAGTGGGAGACTGGTTCGAATGCGTGAATAGTTTGACTTGTAAGTGAGATGTTTATTGCTTGCATGTATTATTATGTATTGTAGTGATATTGTTCATGCCGTAATGATTGCTATGGATTGTCATTGCGCGATGTTTGTGCGATAATAAATGCAGCGCGTAAATAAAGCTTGTGAATAATACTTTCGGATATTCACTTCGTGTGATTTGATAGTTTGATATTGCTTCACACTTGCCAGAAAACGAGCTACTTATCTTGCTCTACGCAAGACTCTGACAAATGGCTTTCGTCCGGGTTTTGAACTAAATGCGAACTTGTAAATTTTTTGTCCCAGTTTGAAGCGAAGGTGAACATGCCGATAGAAGTGCGCAAGTCATAAATTAGGGTAAAGTAACGATTAAATAGAGTTAATTTAATTAGATTATAAGTGTGAAGATATTATTTGAAGCCAACCGAGGCGTCTTCAGACTTATCACTAAATTCAACAAATTTTGTACCTAAAATCCAAAATGGTGGCCGTGCCCTTGAATGTCATTGAATAGGGTTAGTGTGAGCATGAAAGTTGTTGATTGTGGTAACGACTAACAATAATACTTGACAGCATACAAACCTTTACAGACCTCAGTGACATTACACACACCATACATTTACAAACGTTCTAATTTCGTTTAGTTTAAAAAGTACAGGGTTTTTGTGTCAACTTTACCTGAGTCTGGTGAACTTCAAAAAATTTTTGTGCGGCAACCCGAAAGACGTTCCAGTGTGATTTCGAGCACCACTGAACAGCACATTGCCCAAGGAGTACTTGAGTATAAAATTTTTTCCATTCCTCTTTATACTTTCGTTAGTCTGGCTTTAGACATCAACTGTGCTAGAAATATTTGTAACTTACTAACATCATAAGTAATTTTGTTTATATTTATTCCATAATACCTATTGTTTATCATGTCTTCTTTAAACGATTTCATTGAAATGGGTTTAAAAATGAATATGTCTGGTGAGGGATTGAGAACATGGAGTGAAAGTAAATATGCAGAATATCTGTTGAAACAAGAGCAGATTATTGAGCGGAATGAGAGAGCGGCCGAAAGGGCGTCAAAAGCACAATCAGAAGCTGCGTTAAAGCTTCAACAAGCACAATCAGAAGCTGCTCTAAAGCTTCAACAAGCACAATCAGAAGCTGCAGTGAGACAAGCTGAGATCTTAGCCCAAAGTAAGAAAGAAGAGCAAGAAACACAACTGAAAATTGAACAGCTAAAAGCTGAATGTTCTAAAGATAAAGTGAATAGAGAAACAGACAAAGATCAACCTCATAAGAAGTACCAAGGTCTGATCAGAAGTTACAACACAGGTGATTGCATAGCAGCATTCACCCAAAATTACGAATTCGTTATGGATCATTACAAAATTCCAAAACCTGTATGGGGGATAGTATATGTAAGAAGTCTTTCGGGGGAACCTCTTAAAGTCATAGAGTCGATCCCAAATGACCTGAAAGAAGATTATCTGTACATCAAAGCGAAAATTATGTCACATTTTTTGCTAGATGAATCAGGGTATAGAGAACAGTTTAGGAAGTTGTCTCCTAAGCCAACACACACGTTCTCTGATTACATCTCAGAAATTCAAAATATTTTTTTCTAAATGGCTGTCAGCAGCCAAAGTTAATGGAAGCTATGACAAATTAGTTGATCTTATGTTGAGAGATAAGATTATCGCATCTCTCCCACCCCCCTTTTCTAAATTTTTGTTAGAATGTCAGTGTGAGAGTGTTCAACAGATTGAAAGTCGTGGCTCTGGTTATTTTTCAGCCAATAAGCAATGTTTCTCTAGTAGTCTGACCAGCACAGACTTTGTAGCAGCAGCTACATATGGCAAATATCAGGCAGGGTCAAATAACGAACAAAGACCTTATAAACAAGCTACAGGGAAATTGTATCAGTGCAAATATTGCCACTATGCACACAAGGAGAATGATATGTGCGACAAACATCCTGGGTACACTGCTTACTTGCATAATTACATTTCTAAGCAAGATAAAGAAAAGAAGAACTATGAAAAAGTTACCAAATGTTATCTTTGTAAAGCTTATGGCCACTGGCGTAGGAATTGTAAAGGCAGGTCAATGACCAGAAAGGCTAATGCAGCCATGTTTGACAATTCTTCTTCAGAAGATGATAGTGTACAAGATCACCCAGTAAACTCAGCACATTTCATTGAGGTGTTCCATCAGGAAAAATGTACCATTTGTGATCAATTTCATGAGGATGGCGTGTTAACATGCGGCCATTCTATACCTGTTACCAGTGAGGAGGCCAATTCTGTAGTAAACTCCAAAGGTAAACTAAACATCCACCAGGGGTATGTTAATGGTAGAGCTGCCGCAGTTTTACGTGATAGCGGGAGTACTCTCATTGATGTAAAGAGCGATTATATTTCACCATCACAATATAGTGGTAAATATGTCACATGCAGGACATTCTCAGGAAACATAGAGAAATACCCACTTGCATGGGCATATATAACTACACCATTCCTTACAGGAAAGGTTAAATGCGCAGCATTAACCAATCCTTGCTGCGATATTATCATTGGAAACCTTCCTGAAGTGAATGACATGCCACATGACAGTATTACATCAACTGTCATTTGTAATATTGATACTACCATTTCACCTTCATCACCAATCACCATTCATGATGTATTACCACCTGTAAATGAATGTACAAATACCAATCTGGCTACGCCAGAACATACATGTAATTGTGTGAATGTAACATCAATGTGTGATGAGAATGATCGTTATAATGTAGTAAATGCAACTGCACAGATGCAAGATCGAATCGATCAAACAGAGGCTGTACAACGAGTAAGTCCAGTTGTAACATCTCCTGAGACAACTAGGGAGACGTTTATAACATCTCAAAAAGCCGATCGATCTCTGCAAAAGTATTTTAAACTTGTAGGCCAAAAGCCAAGAGTAGCAAAGAATGCTCAATGGTACTTTGCTCTGAAGAACGGAATTCTAACACGGTACTACACCAAAGGTTCCAGCACTATCGAACAAACAGTGCTACCGTTAGAAAACCACAATCAAGCATTGAATCTAGCTCATGACATACCCTTTGCAGGACACATGGCATATGATAAAACTAGAGCAAGGTTACTTACTCAATTTTATTGGCCAAAGTTTTGCAGCGATACCAAACAATATTGCAGATCGTGTGACATCTGTCAAAAGCTTGTCAAAAAGGGTAAACACCCACAAGCTGAATTGCAAATTACTGATTTGGCTAGTAGACCGTTTGAAAAGATCTCGGTCGATATAGTTGGTCCTCTGAACCATATAACATCAAAAGGTAATAGGTACATTGTAACACTCATTGATCTATGTACTCGTTGGCCAGAAGAGATTCCAATGAAGAACATAACTTCCAAAGACATCATGGAAGTGTTCTTTCATATTTTTGCGAGGGTAGGATTCCCTGATACCATCCTTTCAGATCGGGGTAGCCAGTTTATTTCCTCAGCTACACAAGCCTTTACCAAAATGTTGGGTGTTAAACAATGCTTCACCAGCCCATACCACCCACATTCGACCGGTATAGTGGAAAAGATTAATGGCGATATGAAACATATGCTCTCTAAGGTAACCCAAGAACATCCTGAAGATTGGGATACTTATCTGCCTGCAATTTTGTTTGCATATAGGGAAGTGCCCCATTCCAGCACTGGGTTCTCACCATTCGAAATGTTATATGGTGCACAACCACGCGGCCTATTATCTCTGTATGAATCTATGTTGACTGAAAGTACAACTTTGTCTATACCCATTTCACCATATGAACATGTAACATCATTGCGTGATAGGATTATGAAATCATGTATGTTAGCTAAAGAAGCTCTCCGAAAATCAGGAGCTATTTACCGACAATATGCTAACAGAAGAAATAGAACTATTACACTGACCCCAGGACAGGACGTTCTTCTTCTTTTGCCAAGTGATAGACATCTCCTAACTGACTCATGGCAAGGACCGTTCAAAGTACTACGACAAATTTCGACGGTAGATTACGAAATTGCAGTTAGGGACAAACATAAAATTTTCCATATTAACATGCTCAAACCATATCACCACAGGCAAGACGAACAAGTAGAGACTGCAGCAAGCACCTCCATAGTGGACCAGACGGACGACAACGACACTGACGAGATACCGACACCAGTTCTTGACACGACGACCAACTTACAGGACATTAAGGTAAATCCTAAACTGACGCAAACACAGACTGACAGTTGCAGACAACTGATACAAGAGTACAGGACGATCTTTTCTGACAGCCCAGGACAGACAGATTTAGTACAACACCAAATCATCTTGACATCTGACATTCCTATTAAGTGTAGACTATATTCCTCCTTCAGACATGTACCGAACATGATCTCCTGATTACGAACACAATTTTCCGTCTCCCCATGAGAAATAGGACATCGTGGATGCACCCTCGCTCGAAACACTGGCACCTCATTGACTATGTAATCGTCAGGAGGAGTGACAGACAAGACGTTCGAGTGACAAAATCCATGTGTGGTGCCGAATGTTGGACAGACCATCGTCTCATTGTCTCGAAAATGAACATCCACATCAGGCCACCACGGCGTCCTCAAGGGGCAAAAATGCAAACAAAGCTAAATGTCACCCGCCTAAACAGCAAGAAAATGCAGCAGTCGTTTGAAAATATGCTGGAAGACCGCCTCAAGCCCAATGCTGAAGCAAAACAGGATACAGAAACAGAATGGAGAGCCCTAAAGGACACGATTTACAACACTGCTATGGAAATCCTGGGTCCAGCCCCCCGAAAGCATAAAGACTGGTTTGATGAAAATTCCGAAGACATCAACCAATTGCTGGCCGAGAAACATCTTCTCCTCAAGGCACATTTGAATGACCCAAAGTCAACATCAAAGAAAGATGCTTTCAAGAACATTCAGAGAGTAGTGCAGCAGAAACTTCGGCACATGCGGGACTCCTGGCTGAGCAGCAAAGCTGATGAAATTCAGGGCTTTGCTGACAGACACGATATGAAAATCTTCTACGACTCACTGAAAGCGGTCTATGGTCCTTCATCACCAGGCATAGTTCCCCTCCTCAGTGCAGACGGGGGAACATTGGTCACCGATAAGAAAGAAATCCTCCAACGCTGGGCAGAGCATTTCAGCAAAATCTTAAATGCAACTTCCTTCTTCGATGATGAAACCATCAATTGCCTTCCTCAAGTTCCCACCAATGAGACTCTTGATGACCTGCCAACCATAGTGGAAATAAACAAAGCCATCCAGCAACTCTCCAGCGGCAAGGCACCTGGTCCTGACTCCATCCCAGCAGAGATATACAAGGCAGGAGGGCCGGTCCTAACAGAGCAGCTTCACCGAGTCTTCACAAACATATGGATGAACGAGACCATGCCACAAGAGTTTAAGGACGCGTCAATAGTCCACCTTTACAAACGTAAAGGAAACCGCCAATCCTGTGACAACCACCGAGGCATCTCCTTGCTTTCAATTGCAGGGAAGATACTCGCCAGAATTCTTCTCAATCGCCTCACAGCCCATCTCGATCAAGGTCTTCTTCCTGAGAGTCAATGTGGCTTCAGAAAAGAACGTGGAACTGTTGACATGATTTTCGCTGCAAGGCAGCTGCAAGAGAAATGTCAGGAACAGAACTGCGAAATGTTCTCCACTTTCATTGACCTTACCAAGGCTTTTGATACAGTCAGCAGAGAAGGACTGTGGAAGATTATGGCAAAATATGACTGTCCACGAAAGTTTGTCCAAATAGTGCGGCTATTTCATGACGGCATGCAGGCAAGAGTACAGGAAAATGGTGAGCTGTCTGAACCCTTTCCTGTCACCAATGGAGTGAAGCAAGGATGTGTCCTGGCACCAACACTGTTCAGCCTCATGTTTTCAGCCATGTTGATGAATGCCTTCGAGAACGACGACATTGGAATAGACATCAACTACCGTATGGATGGAAAGTTATTCAATCTCAGAAGGCTGAAAGCTAAAACCAAAATTAACAGTGGCACCGTCAGAGAGCTCCTGTTTGCTGATGATTGCGCTCTATACGCCAACTCAGAGGCGGACATGCAACATAATGTTTCAGCTTTCTCACATGCCTGTGCCAACTTTGGGCTCAATATCAACTTGGAGAAGACTGTAGTTATGTACCAGCCAGCTCCAGGGAATAATCACACTGTGCCGAATATCAAAGTGAATGATCATAGACTAAGTGTTGTGGACAAATTTACCTATCTTGGCAGCACCGTGTCACAAGCTGCCACAATCGATGACGAAGTGAATGCAAGAATCTCCAAGGCCAGTGCAGCCTTTGGCAGACTGTACAAGAATGTATGGGACAGAACTGGAATAAGCCTGCAAACAAAGCTAAAAGTCTACAAAGCAGTTGTATTATCCACACTGCTATATGCTTGTGAAACCTGGACTGTTTATCAGCGACACGCTAGGAAATTAAACCACTTCCACACAGTCTGCCTAAGGAAGCTACTGAAGATTAAATGGCAAGACAAGATTCCAGACACTGAAGTCCTAGAAAGAGCATCCATGCCCAGTATCCACACTCTACTGATGAAGAATCAGATTCGCTGGGCTGGTCACTTGACTCGCATGCCAGATCACAGGCTCCCTAAACGAAATTTTTACAGCGAACTGCGTTGTGGTAAACGCTCCCAAGGTGGCCAGAGGAAACGTTTTAAAGACACTCTGAAAATTTCACTGAATGCTTTTGGAATTCATCATGACACCTGGGAGGCTGCAGCCAGAGACCGAAATTCGTGGCGTGCATCATTGCGCAAAGGTGCAGTTATATGTGAGGCAACCAGGACTGCAAGAGCTGTGAAGAAAAGGCAGGACAGAAAAACCACTGCAGGAAATCCTCCTCCAGAGACGTCAAGCATTCTTTGTCCACATTGTCAAAGAACATTTCGAGCCAAAATAGGCCTTATCAGCCATCTTAGAACCCACGGCTCCACACCCTCAACCCCACTGGATGAAATGAATGGTCATCATCATTCTTGATGGACAAACAACAGACCATATTCCATCCCTACACACTATAAAGAAAAACTTCATCAAGAAATCATTGATTTAGAAGCAAAACATATCATTCGACGTTCACAATCTCATTTCTGTTCACCAATAGTTTTAGTACGCAAAAAGGACAAAACTATTAGACTTTGTGTGGACTATCGTAAACTCAACAGCATTACACAGTTGGATTTAGAACCGATGAGCAACTGTGAAGACATTCTGACTGAACTATCTGACTCACGTTATTTTACTAAACTTGACATGACAAAAGGCTACTGGCAGATAGCTGTACATCCTGATAGTATACATCTGACTGCATTTGCCACACCGTGGGGTTTATACGAATGGTGTAAACTACCTTTCGGATTAGTCAATGCACCAGCTACCTTCGTCAGAATGACAAGAATTTTGTTGACAGACATTGCTAACATCATTTGGTACATGGACGACATTTGCATATACACAAAGGACATGACAGAACACATAACAGCACTACAACAGACATTTGACAGGATTAGACATCATGGACTGACTGTAAAACCTTCCAAAGTTGATATAGCCTTTCAGGAAATTTCATTTTTGGGCTATAAGATCTCAAATGGCTTTATATCAACTGACGATAACATCATGTCCAGACTTTTGAAATTGTCGCTTCCGACAACTAAGAAACAGTTGCGAAGTGTGTTAGGTCTTTTAAACTATTATAGACAGTTTATTCCTCATTTTGCTGAATTGACCAAATGTTTCATTGATCTACTAACAAATAAACACCCCAATGAGATTGTAAACAGTGAATGTTTAAGGCCAGCATTTACGAAGATTCTTTCATATTTTTCTAAATCACCTATTCTGAAATTGCCAAATTTGAATATTACTTTTAGATTAAGATGTGATGCGAGCTCCGTAGCCATTGGAGGTGTGCTTCTCCAAGAACACGACCAGATCTTGTACCCAGTATACTACGTCTCTCGAAAACTGAACACCAGCGAACGAAATTACAGTACACCGGAACTCGAGGCTCTTGCCATGGTATTTTCGGTACGTAAACTTTCTAGATTTTTGTTAGGCAAACATTTCATTATTGAAACAGATAATAGTCCGCTGACAATTGTTACCAGAGGAACGCCAAGTAACAGCAAGGTGGCAAGATGGTCCCTTCTTCTGCAGGACTATAGCTATGAGATTAACCATATAAAGGGTTCACAAAACAGTCTTGCAGATCTTTTGTCGAGATGTCCATACGACGAACCTAATACCCAGTCAACACCAGAGCACAGTGCAGAGGGTGTATAAAACTGCAACGTAGATAGTGCTCAGTGCTACAGCCAATTGTGACAATGTGTCAGTATCGCTGTGTACACCATTGTGATGGGGAAGATTGTATCTCCCAATGTATATAACTTATGTACATATTGCGATTCTTATTATTATCATGCGAATGAATGCGTGTATAATTGTGAGATATGTGAAAGAATGGAATCAGTATTATGTAAACTAATGTGTTGTATAACTGTGAGATATGAGAAAGAATGTAATTATTATTGTAAATACATAAATATTGTAACAACCAGACACTACAGAGAAGTGTCACTGGACAACACTACAGGATCCAGGAATTTACCAAGCCACTACAACGGGAGGTAATCCTGAAGGTATCCAGACCGAGGTGTCCAAGACGTTTTAACAAGGTACGAAAGATGACTGCGACAGTACAATCCGAGCAGAAGGCGGAAGAGATGATCCAACAGCTGAGAGTAACAACTACTACTCCGTTTATATAATATCCATCCAGAACGGACCAACTTTGTATGAATGACACCACAACACATGTAATAGTACAGCTGTATACTTCCGAAATTTTTTGCATAGTAAGTTAAAAGTTAGCAGACTACGCTAAAAAGTCTATAAATGTATGACAATTGTATCAAAATGTGATTTAAAATATTTCCATATACGGAATTGTATATGTCGATTTTTATAAGATGTAATCTCAGCATCGTAACTTGATTGCTTCTTTACAAACGTGACTTTTTGTGCACATTTGTCAATAAGGATCAAATTATGACACTAAGAAATAAATTTTCAGTGGTAATTTATGTCTTGTGAACGACGATAAATTATTGTTCCTAAATTTTTTGTATAATAACCAGGGACATTACTCTAAATTGTTGGTGATATGTAAATATGTATTGTAACCATTAACATGTGTGCTTGATAAATAACATGTCAATGTAACGTCGTTTAGATATGGACAGTATATTGCCAAAACTGTTGACCTTCATTAGAAACTCTAAACAGAGGTCTGATGATGGAGCTATCTCAGAGGGAGATGCTCACGGCTTGACCTGACTATTTTAGTATTTTTGTTCTTGGTTGTGAGGTAGGGTCCAGTTTAGCCGATACCTACCGGACTAGCTGTGTCACAGCGAGGTAATGCCCATTAAATAGACTGTACTTGACTGTTGTACTTCATAGTGCAACATAATTGTTGTATACATATTGTTTACTATTCACCTGTATATATTTATAATAACTATTAAGGTATAATGTTCGACTTTGACAGGTTTAATAACACCTATATGTATTGTACATGAAAGGAAATCCTTTCATGAAAAAGGGGTGTGGAGAGTGTCAAGGTCTCACATCCGAGGTCGCGACGCGTTGTCTGTACCAACGCCAGACAACATAACAACACGCAACCCTGAGTGCTGTTAAACACTGCAGAGGGAATGCGGCGTCTTCGACGACGCCCGTATAAGCAGCCAAGCACAGCAATTGAGCGAAGCTTAAACGACCGCTGGTCAGCAGTACACCCCGTGAACCTTGCAGGGGTCACACCAGCTGACGTGAGCTTGTAGAACGCCAGGACTGGCAGACGGGCTTAGGTGTTTGAATGGACAGGTCGCATGGGTCTGCGAGTGAGGTTTGAATCTGCATTGAGAGCTAGCCTGTACGACAGTGGGAGACTGGTTCGAACGCGTGAATAGTTTGACTTGTAAGTGAGATGTTTATTGCTTGCATGTATTATTATGTATTGTAGTGATATTGTTCATGCCGTAATGATTGCTATGGATTGTCATTGCGCGATGTTTGTGCGATAATAAATGCAGCGCGTAAATAAAGCTTGTGAATAATACTTTCGGATATTCACTTCGTGTGATTTGATAGTTTGATATTGCTTCACACTTGCCAGAAAACGAGCTACTTATCTTGCTCTACGCAAGACTCTGACATTTAATGAAAGAATAACAGCCATGAGTCACAAATAAATTATTACACTGTTATTGCGAATGACTGCATAAAAATAAATTTAACATTTTATACTGACTGATAATAAATTGAATAATTTCATCCACGTCTTTTTCTTTAAAAAACAAAAATCTGAGAAAATCATGTATTTTTAATCATGTTATGACATGTACACTCTCCATTAGAACAGATCCAAGTGCTTGACAAATCACAATAAAGACATCTTACATGAGCTTGCCTCTCTGAGTTCCTGTTATTCTAGGAATATTTTAATTCTTCATATTTTTCTCTACAAGCATGAGATATGTAAACAGTGATCATAATTAAAATAAATAAAAATATAGTTGATAATATAGTTGTTATGAGTGGTGAAGTGACATTAGATAGCACACTGTCCAAATTATATACTATAGTTTAAAGAGAGCACAACCCACTACTGGCAACGCTGATTGCATTCCGGCACAAACCTTAAGCCTTTTCCACGTCAGATTGGAAGCCCTAGACTCGAGTTTCCCTCTCGTGTTAGCTCATCAGTAGTGCATATCCGTGACTGGACCTGGGATCGAACTCAGGATCACTAGCATGTGAGGCGGGTGTGCAACCACTGACCATGCGACTCACATTGGATTCATACTAGAATATCACAACGTTATCCATTGTAGACTGTAGCTCAAAATTTGCCCGATCGCTGCGATTGACATCCGTCAATCGATGTGGCCCCAAATGATCAGGTCTTCTTGATCTGGCATGGCGGACCAGGTGCCTAAAGTCCAGCGAGCAATAATCAAATTGATTTATTTGAATGTTTCAGGATTTGAGATTTAAAGATTGAGGTGAGTTGAGATGAGCTAAGAATCGACATCACTGTACTCAGGACACTCCCATATGTGTGCTGTCCACTCGTTCAACAGCCAGCGAAGAGCCACACTACTAATCGTACCCACCACTATCTGATTGAAAGTTCTCCTGGTCTTCCCTCTCAGTTTTGAGATTCTACCAGAACCCCTGTCAATCCCCCGCAAACTCATCCTTTCCACATACAGGTTCTCAATCTGTTCCTCCACCGTCCTCACCTAGTCCCACAGGCACACGACCACCTCTCCCTTGTCCATAGGTAATCGACCACCAAGGGGTGCATTTCCTGCCAGCCTATCATCCTGTTCATTCCCCAGCACTCTTGCATGGCCACGGCAAAAAAAAATCCATACAATTCTTACAATCTGTGACCTCTGAAACGAGGTGAGCCATTCAACACAAAACATTCCTTTCTCCACTTTACAGTGATGAAGACAATGCGTGTTTCAGTGGTCTCCTCTAACCAACGGAATGCCACTGTGACTGCTTCCACATCAATTCTCATGCTAGAGGTCGTAGCCTCATATGCCATACTCTCCTTTTTCAAGAATCGTCCATTAGCCTTTACAATGAAACCCCAACCACTCTGTTTGTTTCTCACCACTGACCCATCAGTATAGATCATTATGTCACCTTGATGTATATTACTCTTTATCAGTTGTTGCACCTCAAACTCTGTGTGGCCCACTGCCCATTCTCTGCATTCACGACCCAGTGTTACTATTACATTGTGCCAGTCTGTCCTGTCTGCCGGTACTTCAACTCACTCTCTTTCACCACTAATAAGTCTCTAGATCACAAACTTGGTGTATAGATATTTCTGCCTGTGACATCAAGGATCTGCCTCGTCTTAGTCTTTGACCCTTGGCCATGTCTATGGCTTCATGGACGGGGTGATTCCTATCTGCAGCAACTCTCAGGTACCATTTGGCCTGAAAGCAACAATGCCTATCCGCCATTGTTGGTAGCGCCAGGATATGCCTCATGCATATAATTAGTGTGCCCTTTGTGCACTCCAGAATCACCCACATTGCCACATTTTGTATGCGATCCAACCTTTCAAGATGGCTCTTTGATACTCTCAGGAGCCCCAAACCCTACTTAATGACATGAATTATTAACTGCTGAAAAAGCCTGTAAAACATTGCAAGGGAGCTGTTGACAAAGATGGGGCTTTGTATTGTATCGGAGAGCGACTGACATGATGGTCGAGGTTTTATAACGCTCTGTTGAATATCAACTGGGCGCATGATGAATATTACATATCAGCATACCTATATATAGGTCCTGATGGACAATCTTTCTCTCTGATTGAGTGGCGAACTTTCTAGGGGTGTAATGTACATTCAGTCCTCCCCTGGCAGGTATTGTAGCCTCTTCTTTCTGTCGATCCTCAACTTCATACCTCGTTTACACACAACTCCCATGCAAATTTCTTTAATTTATTCCTGAATCTAATACACAGGGTAGACTCCACATTCGCGCATAGAAATACACGACACTAAATTACAGTCTAAACATATCTACACAAATAATAACATGGTGGGCGCATTCTGTGGCCATCACCATCTTTTACATCGTGGTGCGTTCGATCACGCTAACACCCACGATGTGAATGAATGTGAATGCCCTTGTCACCTTCGCAATCACGTGTGTTCGCTCTGGTGACAATCTCACTCGCCACATGTGTCACGATCCACGATCGTCCCGTCCTTCTGGGTGACTTTTTGTCACTATGCCATGAGGTACAATTCAACCCATGGCATTACACTGGCGGGCCGACAACAATTGGGCACCATTTTTTCATGGTGTAATTTCGTGGCATCCTGATTTCTGTCGTGCGCCTCCTGGCTGGCTGCCTCCGTCTTCAGCACCTTTCCTTTGCTAGAGTAGATTGTGGTCTTACTTGAATTTAGATGTGTAGGCGCGCACACACATGTCTGCGCATGCACGCACGTGCATACACATCTAGAGCACACTGGTTATTTTCAGCACCAGAGACTTACCGCTGCCCCTTCTTCTGTTAGTTAAAACAATTCCGCAATGTGAAGGCCAGGAGTTGGACTTTTGCTGCAGAGATGATGAATGCACGAGCCATTGGGATATTTATGCAAGGTTGGGTGCTCATCCCCAACTCTGTGCCCCGGCTACATATAGCAAAATTTGGAACCAGTGGTTTTTCTTTCCAACCTTTTCTTCACAGCTCTTGCAGTCCTGGTTGCTTCACAAGTGTCTCCATCCTTGCATAATGATGTACACCATGAATTTTGGTCTTTTGCAGCAGTCTCCCAAGTGTCATGATGAATTCCAAAAGCTTTTAGTAAGATCGTCAAAGTGTCTTTAAAGTGTTTTCTCTGGCCGCCTTGGGAGCATTTACCATAACGCAGCTCGCCGTAAACACTTTGTTTAGGGAGCCTGTGATTTAGCATGGGAGTCAAGTTACCAGCCCAGAAAATCTTATTCTTCATTAGGATTATAGAGGTACAGGTAGTGAAACAACTGAATGGCATGATTTTGATCCTGCAATATAAACAAATACAATCACACACAATGCTTAGACCTAAACTCTTTATCAAGGCAAAATAAAACATCAACCAACTTCTAATGAACATGAGGATGACACAACCATCAATGAAATGTTAAAGGATACAACAAACCTGCAGTTTTGATAATAAGAGCTAGAAACAACAGCAGATGATACATGTTGACAAACTGTGTCACTATCACTTCCTGAAATAAACATGGATTAATATATGTATATATATATATATATATATATATATATATATATATATATATATATATATATATATATATATATATATATATATAATATATATAATATGGTTTAAAAGACAAAAATGGGAATATGATAAATACCAATGAGGAAATGTGCAACACATGGAAAGAATATTTTATTGAATTACTAAATTGTGAAGCTCCAAGTAACATTTTCCCACAGGAATAGGTTCTAACATGCGAACCACAAATTGAAGAACCTACATTTGAAGAAATCCTATATGTAATCACACGACTTAAAAACAATAAGGCAACGGGGACTGATGGAATTGCTGCTGAATTTATAAAGGCAGGTGGCCATGCATTACATCTAAAGCTATACGAACTAATAATAAAAATCTGGAGGACAGAAGAATTACCCCATGACTGGAAAGAGTCATTATTGATACCTATCTTTAAGAAAGGAGACAAGTTCCAATGTGGAAATTATAGAGGAATATCACTACTGTCCACAAGCTATAAGATACTATCCGCAGTATTGCTAAATAGACTAAAACCATATTCAGAAGACATATTAGGTGACTACCAGGCGGGTTTTAGACAAAACAGATCAACACTAGATCAGATATTTATCTTACGACAAATAGCCGAGAAACATTGGGAATATAAAAGAGATCTCCATAACATTTTTGTGGATTTTAAAAAGGCTTATGATAGTGTCCATAGAAATAGTCTATGGAATGTTATGCAGGAATTTGGAATACCAAGGAAGTTAATTAACATGACCAAACTATGCATGGAAGATACTTATCATATAGTAACATATAAAGGCAGGAAATCAGACCCCTTCCAAATAACATCTGGCTTGAAACAGGGTGATGCACTATCGCCGCTACTCTTTAATCTGGCTCTAGAGAAAGTTGTAAGGAAGGTAAAGGAGGAATGTGATATTGGAGGAACATCCAAGCTGCTTGGTTATGCAGATGATATAGATATTATAGGGCAAAGTGAACAAAAGACTTTAGAAATATTGACTCACTTAAAGGAAAAAGCCCAACAGATGGGGCTGGTTATCAACCAAGATAAGACAGAATATATGGTAATTTCAAGAGACGGAATGGCTAAAAACTCTGGCCACATACAAATAGATAATATGACCATTAAAAGAACGGAAACATACAAATACCTGGGTACAATCTTCAACTGCTCCAACATCATAAGGGAAGAAATACAAACTAGAATCAACTCTGGAAATAAGATATACTATGCACTACAACATCTACTAAAATCAAAGGCGCTATCTCGTAACACCAAATATATATATATTCTGAGTAAATAATTAACAGTTTTAACACATGACTGGCAAGTTAAATTCATCAAAATGATAAAAGCGGAAGATATTAAATTGCCAGTTTGTACCACCAAATCTGTATAAAGATATATTCTGTCCACAATATTCTCATATAAAATTTTTTCTCTGAAAATCACATCTTCACTGCTTCAATTTTCTTCACCATTGTGTTACTCATTGTCCACACTATTCACATAGACACAAAAGACCAGGCCACACACTTTCCAGTCAGCAGGTTGTGTACTTATCATGATATTCTGTTTTCCATGATGATGATTATTCTTGTGTACAAATCTTTGGGCAAGTCAATTTATTATTTTGATTCTGAGTTAGATCTTCCTTCACATGCCACTGTGTTGCCTCAATATGGAAAATAATTTACCTCTTTGGTTGTATGCCTCTAGCTCTAGTAAGAGTTGAGAGACGTATATAAGCTGACCTTTAATGCAGAGATCACACTAGTAGTGTAAGTCGGGCCATACGACCTCCTTTTAATGAGGGAATCGATATTCCTCCTCCTCCTCCTCAAAGGGCGATAACTCTTCAGGTCTTTAAGTAGGCGAACAGGGGTGTGGTCTAGTGACTCATCAGAGATGACGTGGTCAAGTGACTCATCATAGATGGCGTGCGTGCTCAGAGGTGGCAGTCAAGTAATTGTAGGTACGACATAAAAAATACGACATGAAACAACAATAAAGAAAACAAACGATCAAAAGAAGGTATATAATAATGTTAATAAAATATATATAGAAGAAAAAAAAACATAGTAAGTGCCCGCTTATAGTTAAGGGTGTGTGATGACGTGGTCAAGTGGTGGTCAAGAGGTGGTCAAGTGGTGGTCATGTGGTGGAGTAACCACGTAAATTAAAGGGGGAAGTACGTGTAGTGATGTGGTGGTGGTTAAAGTGTGCGATGACGTGGTCAAGTAATGGTCAAGTAGTGGTCAAGTGGTGGTCAAGTGACGAAATTTTAGTGGAAAGTAGTTGTAATGATATGGTGATGATTAAAGGGTGGTAAATTAGTGGTCAAGCAGGTGGTCAAGTGAGGAAAATTTTAGTGGAAAGTAGTTGTAATGATATGGTGATGATTAAGGGGTGGTAAATTAGTGGTCAAGCAGTGGTCCAGTGGTGGTCAAGTGAGGAAAATTTTAGTGGAAAGTAGTTGTAATGTTATGGTGATGATTAAACGGTGGTAAATTAGTGGTCAAGAGGTGCTCAAGCAGTGGTCAAGTAGTGGTCAAGTCGTCGACTGAACACTTAAATTGTCGGTGAAAGTACGTGTAGTGAAACGGTGATGGTAAAATAAGTAATGACATGGTCAAATAGTGGTCAAGTAGTGGTCAAGGAGTGGTCAAGGGGTGGTCAAGTGGTCAAGTTACCCCTTAAATTGATGGGGAGAGTACGTGTAGTGACACGATGATGATCAAGATGTGGTCAAGTAGTGGTCAAGTGGTGGTCAAGCGGTGGTCAAGTGGTCGAGTGACCACATAAATTGCAGAGGAGAGTAGGTGTAGTGACATGGTGATGATCAAGAGGTGGTCAAGTTGTTAGGTCTAGAGGTTGAGGTGTCTCAGTCATGAAGTATCAAACTGTCTGCTGTGGGAAGGCTGGCGCTGATCAGGGCGAGTAGGTTCTAATACGTTTATCGCCATTGTCTACAATGGGCGTGGTTGTATAGTAATAATAGTAGAGTTGTTTCGTAGTAATATTAGTCATCATCATCAAGGGCCATGTTAGGTGGTATTGTAATGGTGGTAGTAGTAGTAGTAGTAGTAGTAGTAGTAGTAGTAGTAGTAGTAGTGGCGGTGGTGGTGGTGGTGGTGGTGGTGGTGGTGGTGGTGGTGGTGGTGGTGGTGGTGGTGGTGGTGGTGGTGGTGGTGGTGGTGGTGGTGGTGGTGGTGGTAATAGTAGGAGTAGTAGAATAGCGAGGGTGCTTGTTGTTTCACTAAGTATTTGTATATCGTATGTAGTATAAAGCAAATTTGTGTTGTATGCCATGTAAGGTGTTACTGAAATATCTGTATTTTGTAGTTCTAAGAGGTAATGACGTCATAACCCACCACTCTATCATCTTATTGATAGTGTCTCCAGTGCTGCGAAAAAGGCTCATTGTGAGATATCGATCATTTCTCAAAGCGACAGCATCCGGGGTGCATGCCCATTACGAGCAAACAACGATACGACACTTAAAAGGTAACTACAAGGCAAATGGTGTCGAGTATAGTGTAACGTACAAAACTTATGAAGTCATCGGTTGTCCATTCCATCACGGTCGACAAATAGGCGCTCACTAAATTCACAATATGCTCACTCAAATAAACATATAGGATGATAAGGCACCGACCCAAACAAGGAAAACGGACAAAAACAAGGGAGAAAAAAAATTACATAAGCGTCAAAATATAACACAGATACAACAGTGACTAAAAAAAATAATAAAAATGACACGAAAAAATAACACACACACACACACACACACACACACACACACACACACACACACACACACACACACACACACACACACACACACACACACAATGAAAACTGAAACAACCAATGAAAAATCGCTGACACGAACACTAGAAGCTGACACAAACACTAAACAAGGTACCTAAAGAAAAGCTAAACTTTGTTAACCAAAATGCGAAAATAGGAAAATTGATAACCAAACGGGAAATATATTGACCAACTAGGGAAATTTGTTACTCAAAGAGGAAAAATAATGACCAAATAACGAAATACATCGCTCAAACTTATGAAAACTAGGAAACTTTGTTAGCCAAATGGAAGAAACCTTGGTCAAGTAGGAAAATCTGTTAGCCAAATGTGAAAAATGTCGGCCAAATGCAGAAATAGTTCGGCCACACGTATGCAAACAAGGAAAGGTTGTTAGCCAGATAGGAAAAGTATTAACCAAGTAAGAAAATGTGATAGCCAAAGGTGAAAAAATATCAGCCAAAGAGAGAAATATCTCATCCAAACTTATAAAAAGAAGGAAAATTCTCAACCAAATGAGAAAAAGTTAGACCAAATATAGTAACATCTCAACCAAACTTATGAAAACTAGGAAACTTTGTTAGCCAACGAGAATAAAAACCTAGGTCAAGTAGGAAAATCTGTTAGCCAAATGTAAAAAATGTCGGCCAAATACAGAAATACCTCGTCCACACTTATTAAAATTAGGAAAAATTTGTTAGCCAAATAGTAAAAATATTGCCCAAGTAGGAAAATTTGATAGCCAAATGTAAAAAAAATATCACCCAAAGAGAGGAATATCTCGGCCAGACTTATAAAAAGTAGGAGAACTATTTGCCAAATGGGAAAAAGTTAGGCCAAATACAGAAATATCTCAACCAAACATATAAAAAATAGGAAAATTGATAACCAAACGGGAAATATATTGACCAACTAGGGAAATGTGTTACTCAAAGAGGAAAAATAATGACCAAGTAACGAAATACATCGCTCAAACTTATGAAAACTAGGAAACTTTGTTAGCCAAATGGAAGAAACCTTGGTCAAGTAGGAAAATCTGTTAGCCAAATGTGAAAAATGTCGGCCAAATGCAGAAATAGTTCGGCCACACGTATGCAAACAAGGAAAGGTTGTTAGCCAGATAGGAAAAGTATTAACCAAGTAAGAAAATGTGATAGCCAAAGGTGAAAAAATATCAGCCAAAGAGAGAAATATCTCATCCAAACTTATAAAAAGAAGGAAAATTCTCAACCAAATGAGAAAAAGTTAGACCAAATATAGTAACATCTCAACCAAACTTATGAAAACTAGGAAACTTTGTTAGCCAACGAGAATAAAAACCTAGGTCAAGTAGGAAAATCTGTTAGCCAAATGTAAAAAATGTCGGCCAAATACAGAAATACCTCGTCCGCACTTATTAAAATTAGGAAAAATTTGTTAGCCAAATAGTAAAAATATTGCCCAAGTAGGAAAATTTGATAGCCAAATGTAAAAAAAATATCACCCAAAGAGAGGAATATCTCGGCCAGACTTATAAAAAGTAGGAGAACTATTTGCCAAATGGGAAAAAGTTAGGCCAAATACAGAAATATCTCAACCAAACATATAAAAAATAGGAAAATTGATAACCAAACGGGAAATATATTGACCAACTAGGGAAATGTGTTACTCAAAGAGGAAAAATAATGACCAAGTAACGAAATACATCGCTCAAACTTATGAAAACTAGGAAACTTTGTTAGCCAAATGGAAGAAACCTTGGTCAAGTAGGAAAATCTGTTAGCCAAATGTGAAAAATGTCGGCCAAATGCAGAAATAGTTCGGCCACACGTATGCAAACAAGGAAAGGTTGTTAGCCAGATAGGAAAAGTATTAACCAAGTAAGAAAATGTGATAGCCAAAGGTGAAAAAATATCAGCCAAAGAGAGAAATATCTCATCCAAACTTATAAAAAGAAGGAAAATTCTCAACCAAATGAGAAAAAGTTAGACCAAATATAGTAACATCTCAACCAAACTTATGAAAACTAGGAAACTTTGTTAGCCAACGAGAATAAAAACCTAGGTCAAGTAGGAAAATCTGTTAGCCAAATGTAAAAAATGTCGGCCAAATACAGAAATACCTCGTCCGCACTTATTAAAATTAGGAAAAATTTGTTAGCCAAATAGTAAAAATATTGCCCAAGTAGGAAAATTTGATAGCCAAATGTAAAAAAAATATCACCCAAAGAGAGGAATATCTCGGCCAGACTTATAAAAAGTAGGAGAACTATGTGCCAAATGGGAAAAAGTTAGGCCAAATACAGAAATATCTCAACCAAACATATAAAAAATAGGAAAATTGATAACCAAACGGGAAATATATTGACCAACTAGGGAAATGTGTTACTCAAAGAGGAAAAATAATGACCAAGTAACGAAATACATCGCTCAAACCTTATGAAAACTAGGAAACTTTGTTAGCCAAACGGAAGAAACCTTGGTCAAGTAGGAAAATCTGTTAGCCAAATGTGAAAAATGTCGGCCAAATGCAGAAATAGTTCGGCCACACGTATGCAAACAAGGAAAGGTTGTTAGCCAGATAGGAAAAGTATTAACCAAGTAAGAAAATGTGATAGCCAAAGGTGAAAAAATATCAGCCAAAGAGAGAAATATCTCATCCAAACTTATAAAAAGAAGGAAAATTCTCAACCAAATGAGAAAAAGTTAGACCAAATATAGTATCATCTCAACCAAACTTATGAAAACTAGGAAACTTTGTTAGCCAACGAGAATAAAAACCTAGGTCAAGTAGGAAAATCTGTTAGCCAAATGTAAAAAATGTCGGCCAAATACAGAAATACCTCGTCCAGCACTTATTAAAATTAGGAAAAATTTGTTAGCCAAATAGTAAAAATATTGCCCAAGTAGGAAAATTTGATAGCCAAATGTAAAAAAAAAATATCACCCAAAGAGAGGAATATCTCGGCCAGACTTATAAAAAGTAGGAGAACTATGTGCCAAATGGGAAAAAGTTAGGCCAAATACAGAAATATCTCAACCAAACATATAAAAAATAGGAAAATTGATAACCAAACGGGAAATATATTGACCAACTAGGGAAATGTGTTACTCAAAGAGGAAAAATAATGACCAAGTAACGAAATACATCGCTCAAACTTATGAAAACTAGGAAACTTTGTTAGCCAAACGGAAGAAACCTTGGTCAAGTAGGAAAATCTGTTACCCAAAAGTAAAAAATGTCGGCCAATACAGAAATAGTTCGTCCACACGTATGCAAACTAGGAAAATTTGTTAGTCGAACAGGATAAAATATTGCCCAAGTAGGGAAATTTGAGAGCCAAATGTGAAAAAATATAATCCAAAGAGAGGAATATCTCGTTCCAACTTATAAAAAGAAGGAAAATTCTCAACCAAATGAGAAAAAGTTAGACCAAGTATAGTAACATCTCAACCAAACTTATGAAAAGTAGGAAACTTTGTTAGCCAAAGCGAAAAACCTAGGTCAAGTAGGAAAATCTGTTAGCCAAATGTGAAAAAATGTCAGCCAAATACAGAAATATCTCGTCCACACTTATTAAAATTAGGAAAAAATTGTTAGCCAAATAGTAAAAATATTGCCCAAGTAGGAAAATTTGATAGCCAAATGTAAAAAAAATATCACCCAAAGAGAGGAATATCTCGGCCAGACTTATAAAAAGTAGGAGAACTATTTGCCAAATGGGAAAAAGTTAGGCCAAAGTACAGAAATATCTCAACCAAACATATAAAAAAATAGGAAAATTGATAACCAAACGGGAAATATATTGACCAACTAGGGACATGTGTTACTCAAAGAGGAAAAATAATGACCAAGTAACGAAATACATCGCTCAAACTTATGAAAACTAGGAAACTTTGTTAGCCAAAGTGAAAAAAAAAACCTTGTTCAAGTAGGAAAATCTGTTAGCCAAATGTGAAAAATGTCGGACAAATGCAGAAATAGTTCGGTCACACATATGCAAACTAGGAAAAGTTGTTAGCCAGATAGGAAAAGTATTGGCCAAGTAGGAAAATTTGAAAGCCAAATGTGAAAAAATATCAGCCCAAAGAGAGAAATATCTCAACCAAACATTATAAAAAGTTGGAAAATTTGTCAACCAAATGGGGTAAAGTTAGACCAAATACAGAAACATCTTAACCACATTTATATGTGGCACGCCTCATTTGTTATACTTTATATTTTTGTTTATAATGCGTCATGCGTAATATCGCTTGTGTGAGCATATATTTTCAGAAATCCCAGACTAAGGGGGATAACTAATTCGATCTTTTCCTGGTAAAGCTGCCGCTACTTTTTCCAGAGGGGTTCAATAATTCAAGTCTGCGGTAACTTCCATTCAACGGAAGTTCATTTTCTCAACTGTAGCGCATGGGTAAGAATAGCTGTCCACAGGCAGTGTTAGTAATTGACCACCCAGGTTGAAATTCTAGCCAATAGACTTCTGCATTTTCACTAAAACTAGGCCTTAGCAAACCATGAACTGTCGAAGACATGAACTTACACAACAAAATTTATGATGAGGGCGTGAACTTACACAAATCTTATGCTGAAGAAATGAATTTACAAAATATGAACTGTCAAAGACATGAACTTACCTACACACACAAATATATTTTGATGACAATATGGGGGACACTTCTGTATGACTTGCGGGATACATTTGTATTTTATAAGGGCTACTTATCTATGTGGCGAGGAGGCCGTGAAATCACAAGTGGATACCTTTGTGCGCGCAGTTGGGACAGTTTGTAAGAGTAAGTGGTAATTTGGGCGAGGCTGTCGACAAATTGTAATAACAAGTGGCAATTTTGTGAGCCCATGTGGGGAAGTTGTTAGAGTCAGTGGGTAAGTTGATAGGGCGAGTCGATAATATGAGAGAGTCGGTGGACACATTGTTGGGGAAAAGGGACAGTTGTTATGGTAAGTGTGTGAGTTGATGGGATAGGTCGACCGATTGTAATAGCAAGTGGACAAATTGTTTGAGCCAGCGAGCAAGTTTGTAAGAACAAGTGGCCAAGTTGTGTTAACAAATGTTGGTACGTTTTTATAGGTTTGACCACGCTATTTCTTTACTTGACCAATATTTTTCCTATTTGGGTAACAAGTTGTTCCTACTTTTCATGAGTTTGGTTGAGAAATTTCTGTATTTGGCCGACATTGTTCGCGTTTGGTTGACATATTTTGTGCTTTTTATAAGTTTGGATGAGATATTTCGTTACGTGTACCATATTTTTCCCTTTTGGTTAACACATTTGCCTACGTTTCATAAGTTTGGTTGCCATATTTATAAATTGAGTTGAGTTATTTCTGTATTTGGTCGACATTTCCCCCTCGATTTTTATAAATGTGGTTAAGATGTTTCTGTATTTGGTCTAACTTTACCCCATTTGGTTGACAAATTTTCCAACTTTTTATATGTTTGGTTGAGATATTTCTGTATTTGGCCTAACTTTTTCACATTTGGCTTTCAAATTTTCCTACTTGGCCAATACTTTTCCTATCTGGCTAACAACTTTTCCTAGTTTGCATATGTGTGACGGAACTATTTCTGCATTTGTCCGACATTTTTCACATTTGGCTAACAGATTTTCCTACTTGAAAAAGGTTGTTTTTTTTTCACTTTGGCTAACAAAGTTTCCTAGTTTTCATAAGTTTGAGCGATGTATTTCGTTACTTCTGCCACATATCAGTCACTGACACATAGCAGACTGAGAAAGGCTGAAGGGAGCTTCCCTAAAGAATGCACCGAAAGGTACAATTATAGAGTGCACAGGGAAACTAGGGGAGCGTCACGAAAAACGTCACTTAAGAGGAATTAGTGGACTATGGCCTGCCGTCCATGCTTCGGACGCAGGCATGTCGTATAGAGCATGGCTAACAGTCCGTTATGCCGCTCTTTGTGTTAATTCCAGTGTGTGTGTTCGGAAGTTTCTGTGGAGCGATTGAGTAATTGAGTCGACAGATTAAAGTCTATGTCCGAGAGGAAAGTCGTTGTGGAGTTTTATTCCAGTGGCTGTTTTTGGTCTGCACGGAGAACTGAAAGGTATTCAAGTATTATTCATATTATGGTAAACCCTAGACGCATCAGTAGCCTTTACAGCATTCACTTCATGACAAATGGGGTCTTGTACCGGTAATAATTAGTAACTGAACTCGAGATTTATTATCAGTAATGTAACGAATCGAGCCATATATAAATGAAGGCCAAGGTCACATGCAGATTTTTATCAAGAAGCCATCATATATAATTTACTATATGTGGAATAATCTCAAACCAAGTAACCAAATTTTGAGCAGTGGTGATGACATCATCATTTTGGTCATACACAAAACATCCGGAAAGGAAAGTATCTTATGATTTTGATTCAAGGAACTGTTCAACTAATATTTAATCCCAGTTTGTTTGATGGATCAAGTAAGGAAAATTAACAAATGTTATATTCAGTAACGGAGGAAATGATGTACAAACATTCATACGATAATGAAAACTCAACTGACAAAAATGTGCTTGAATAAACAACAAATTGACACACGCAAGTTCTCAACATGCAATTATATTGATCTACATAAACATTTTATATTCCAAACGACACGAATCATATATAACGTTATCTACTAACTATGTCGTCAAGAAATTATTGTTGAGTTACAGTTATCAAAGATTGAAAATTGAAACTCAGATCACGATACCTTTGTATTTGATCATAATGCCAGATACTATTCGTTTGCACAGATACAGGAAGATTTGATTAACAAAAATTCAATCGACATATATACTGTGGTAGTCATAATTGTGTTAAGAGGAAGGAGAGCGTACATGGACTATGCTGTTACTCATTTCAAATGGAGTTAAATGTTGTTCGACAGTATGCGAAAGTCTCGACTGTGATCAGCCGTATTACTAGTTCATCATTTGTGTCCGTATTGATTGTCCTCATTTACTTTCGGATGCTGACCTGGTCTTAACAGGCACTCTGAAAAGAGGCAACTACCGATCACCTGATCGTAACTGGTAAAAAGATGCATGCTAATAACATGGCATTGAACTGTTTGTTCACAAGACAGATTCCGTATGCTCCAGTTCACATTTTTTCCTCAAATACTTGACCCTGTATACGTCAAGAAAGAAAATAAACAGTCAGTTAACAGAGGAATTATATACGCGGTTTTACAAGAACGTTCGCAAGAAATTTCTTGAATTACAACGACACAAGATTATGGATGTACAGTTTGTAAACAGTCGAAATACACTGAACGTTGAAAGTTTCAGTAATCAAAATTGAATTCCTGGAAACGATAGTTTGGATGAAGTCAAATTGATACGTGAACATTGAGAAGTAAACACTTGGAAGAAAGCAAGTGAATCTTATTTTAAAATTATGAACCAAAATTCTCAGAACATTCAAATATTCAAATTTTGAGAAATTTCTTGAAAGAAGACGATTACATCGAAATTCGAGTTTCATAACAGTGATGAACAATTTTTACATCAACCTTGAGAAACAGAACTTATGGAAACGTACACTAAACGTCAAATTAAAGTGCAAACGACGCGCACCATCCTAAACTCAGAGGAAGCCGAAATTGCAGCTCGTATAAAGATCAGTTACAGACAGACTGCAAGTATTTAATATTGTCGATATTAAGTGGATGTCATTCGCCACACACAACTTAAGAGATTAAACCTGTACTATTCCACATATCTAAATGACAATGGAACACATTATCAGTTTCGATGTCCGCTATCAGGAGACATACTACACTTACTAGTACCAAATTTGTACCCAGGACAGAACTAGATATGTCTTGGAATTAGACATAGTTGACACATATTCCTTACACAGACTAGACAAGCAGTTGACACAGCACGGCACAACGCTTGAACAGTAATATACCACACAATCAAGATACACTTGGCGAGAAGAATGATACCTCCATAATATTATTATTATTGGCTGCCGACACTCTGCCAAATTTACACTATCGACACAAGGAACGTTCATTATTCTTCTGGGGACATTACTATTTATATCTAGATCGATGTACTATGAAGGTACATTATACATTATCGGGAGTACCTACACTTCCCTCCACCAAGAGTCTGAAGGAAATATAAGTGGGACATTCAGTGGAACTCTACACACGATATATTACGTCGGGACTTATTGCATTTAGTCCTACACTACCACGCTGATACCAGGTCATTAAGACAACGCCACATATGGATACACAGACAACAGGACACTTACCTCCACACAGGCATTGATACGACTTCATCAACTTCTACACATTTACGATGCTATTATCAGGAACATATAGAGACACTTATAGATGTTACACAGTGCACAGCTGTATCAAGTGACTCAATTATTATTGACATTGTTCCAATGTTAGCGATCATCACTAAGGACACCGTTGAACTCATTTACGAACATGGAAGTAACACTTCGTTCGTCAAACGACACCATTTCATGATTGTGGATTGACGTCTCTTGCAACATCAACGCATACGAAATTTCTACACGGAATGTCGAACATTACAACATCGTTATTCACATACCGGATACTTTATCACACTTCAGAACTGTGAATGCAACGAACATATATGGATGCACCTCATCGTCATGACACCTCTACACACGGCACCGTAACAGGATACTAGAACACTAACTTCTTACGTCAGCATACGAGCTACACTGTAGCTATTACACATCCATACACGGATTGATTAACACTGATTATATTGGTGTGATACCAGTTGTTCACGCGGGACTATACACGTGATTCATTCAAGGATTCTTTGGTGGACACCGGCCACTTCAGGACCACCAACATCAGACACTTGTCATTTAGCCTTTACAATCTATTAAATCTATTACAGGCTAGTAAATCTCAGACTTCGTCGTTATACCCAAGCCAATCATGTTTCACAGAGATTGGTCACGGACCGTTCGGGTTTGAGTACAAGTTGATTGTACTCTCGTCACAGCCAGGAGCAATCTACTTGGGTTATACAGTTCCTTCCGTTGACCAACATAAAGGATATAATTTGTCGACATCATTATATCTACGTTCACGAGAACCAGAATCAGGCCAGTAAATTATTCAATCATGAAATTTACTTCAATCGTTATACAGTGGAATATTCGTTTTGGAGAATAAGCGATACATACAGGAATAACGATACATTTATCACTAATAGATTATAAACGCTACATACCGAGAACTAATTGTGTATAGAATCAGTACGACGCAAATATAGAATCGAAATTTTGACTTTGAAAGAATCGGTCTACAATGGAATTATATTTTATAATAATGTTACATAATTATAACTCGCATCAAATATCACTGAAGAAACAAAAGCTTGTCGATACGTCCACAGGACTTATTACAGCAATCTTCAGAAATCAATATAATTTCAGAGCTGCTGGAGTCTTAAAACACATACGTCAATTATGAAAGCATGATTTGCATACATGAAACTTTCTTAGGCCATGCTACAGCCAACAGTGGCCAGTTTACATTCAATTGATATTATTAAGCTAAAATCGTGACCGGATTTTGCTCACTGGCCCAGGCCGAGGTACTCAAGTCACGAAATTCTTTAGCAACATTGTTAAACCTGAAAGAAATCCATACATGCTTCAAATTTAAAGGTATCTTTTCGCATCTTTATGCTTTGGAGGAATGTTCTATAACATCGAATCACCAAACCGCAGATGGTTACTCAACGTGTTCAGGATAGGCGATAACTTTTCGAGCGATAACAAATCAGTCGCCCGAATCGATGAGTGGATACAACGTTTGAGACCTCCTTTATATGGATGTCCAATTACTCCATCATTAACTCAACCTCAGTTGTTTTCTGCATTGGAATATCTGATACTAGAGGACAATCTACCAAACTTCTGTATTAACCATGGATATCAATTCAATAACAAATTAGAAATACACGACGTTGTTAAATTGAGTGAAAACATACAGGGATTTGGTCGGAAAAAAAAACTTATCAGAATGAAATCTAGATACTAAAATATGAATGACATTTAAAAACGGCTAATACACCTGAAAGTTAAGGGATAATTTAATTTAATTTACATCGTCATGAATAAAAGAATGTCATGTTGTTCTCACGTGAATCCAGCACTTAATAATATTAGAAATATCCCTTAAATTAGAATGTGATCAGCGACAGCCTCTACCTCACCTACAACCATTAAATGAGAATGCAAGATATATACAGAACCAGCGACAACGAGGATCGGCAACTGATACAGACGGCATGATACCGATTGATACTCTCGTCCACAACTCCGGGTTTTGACCTAGAGTGAGGACATTAGGGACTAATGGTATCATTAGTTGGTCCGGCCCTCCCATAGGCCGGCCACATGACGCTCACCGTGGGTGTGAGCAGGAGGGCATGCCCATCAGTAATTTTTTTTTTTTTGAGGGTTATTAACGGGAACCATAATGTCATGTTCAGCATTGATACTTAGGTTGTCAGTGATGCTATTTGTCATGGGTAATGAATGTATATGAATTAAATGATAATATCATTTAATTTGTAGGGCGGGGGGCATAATGCCACATATCAGTCACTGACACATAGCAGACTGAGAAAGGCTGAAGGGAGCTTCCCTAAAAGAATGCACCGAAAGGTACAATTATAGAGTGCACAGGGAAACTAGGGGAGCGTCACGAAAAACGTCACTTAGAGAATAGTGGGATATGGCCTGCCGTCCAGCTCGGACGAGGCATGTCGTATAGAGCATGGCTAACAGTCCGTTATGCCGCTCTTTGTGTTAATTCAGTGTGTGTGTTCGGAAGTTTCTGTGGAGCGATTGAGTAATTGAGTCGACAGATTAAAGTCTATGTCCGAGAGGAAAGTCGTTGTGGAGTTTTATTCCAGTGGCTGTTTTTTGGTCTGCACGGAGAACTAAAAGGTATTCAAGTTATTATTCATATTATGGTAAACCCTAGACGCATCAGTAGCCTGTACAGCATTCACTTCGTGACACTTCGTCATTATTTTTCCTCTTTGAGTAACACATGTCCCTAGTTGGTCAATATATTTCCCGTTTGGTTATCAATTTTCCTATTTTTTATATGTTTGGTTGAGATATTTCTGTACTTGGCCTAACTTTTTCCCGTTTGGCAAATAGTTCTCCTACTTTTTATAAGTCTGGCCGAGATATTCCTCTCTTTGGGTGATATTTTTTATATTTGGCTATCACATTTTCCTACTTTGGCAATATTTTTACTATTTGGCTAACAATTTTTTCCTAATTTTAATAAGTGTGGACGAGATATTTCTGTATTTGGCTGACATTTTTTCACATTTGGCTAACAGATTTTCCTACTTGACCTAGGTTTTTTCGCTTTGGCTAACAAAGTTTCCTACTTTTCATAAGTTTGGTTGAGATGTTACTATACTTGGTCTAACTTTTTCTCATTTGGTTGAGAATTTTCCTTCTTTTTATAAGTTGGAACGAGATATTCCTCTCTTTGGATTATATTTTTTCACATTTGGCTCTCAAATTTCCCTACTTGGGCAATATTTTATCCTGTTCGACTAACAAATTTTCCTAGTTTGCATACGTGTGGACGAACTATTTCTGTATTGGCCGACATTTTTCACATTTGGGTAACAGATTTTCCTACTTGACCAAGGTTTCTTTTTTTCCATTTGGCTAACAAAGTTTCCTAGTTTTCATAAGTTTGAGCGATGTATTTCGTTACTTGGTCATTATTTTTCCTCTTTGAGTAACACATTTCCCTAGTTGGTCAATATATTTCCCGTTTGGTTATCAATTTTCCTATTTTTTATATGTTTGGTTGAGATATTTCTGTATTTGGCCTAACTTTTTCCCATTTGGCACATAGTTCTCCTACTTTTTATAAGTCTGGCCGAGATATTCCTCTCTTTGGGTGATATTTTTTTTTTACATTTGGCTATCAAATTTTCCTACTTGGGCAATATTTTTACTATTTGGCTAACAAATTTTTCCTAATTTTAATAAGTGCGGACGAGGCATTTCTGTATTTGGCCGACATTTTTTACATTTGGCTAACAGATTTTCCTACTTGACCTAGGTTTTTATTCTCGTTGGCTAACAAAGTTTCCTAGTTTTCATAAGTTTGGTTGAGATGTTACTATACTTGGTCTAACTTTTTCTCATTTGGTTGAGAATTTTCCTTCTTTTTATAAGTTGGAACGAGATATTCCTCTCTTTGGATTATATTTTTTCACATTTGGCTATCAAATTTCCTACTTGGGTAATACTTTTATCCTATCTGGACTAACAACTTTTCCTAGTTTGCATACGTGTGGACGAACTATTTCTGTATTGGCCGACATTTTTCACTTTTGGGTAACAGATTTTCCTACTTGACCAAGGTTTCTTCCATTTGGCTAACAAAGTTTCCTAGTTTTCATAAGTTTGAGCGATGTATTTCGTTACTTGGTCATTATTTTTCCTCTTTGAGTAACACATTTCCCTAGTTGGTCAATATATTTCCCGTTTGGTTATCAATTTTCCTATTTTTTATATGTTTGGTTGAGATATTTCTGTATTTGGCCTAACTTTTTCCCATTTGGCACATAGTTCTCCTACTTTTTATAAGTCTGGCCGAGATATTCCTCTCTTTGGGTGATATTTTTTTTTACATTTGGCTATCAAATTTTCCTACTGGGGCAATATTTTTACTATTTGGCTAACAAATTTTTCCTAATTTTAATAAGTGCGGACGAGGCATTTCTGTATTTGGCCGACATTTTTTACATTTGGCTAACAGATTTTCCTACTTGACCTAGGTTTTTATTCTCGTTGGCTAACAAAGTTTCCTAGTTTTCATAAGTTTGGTTGAGATGTTACTATATTTGGTCTAACTTTTTCTCATTTGGTTGAGAATTTTCCTTCTTTTTATAAGTTTGGATGAGATATTTCTCTCTTTGGCTGATATTTTTTCACCTTTGGCTATCACATTTTCTTACTTGGTTAATACTTTTCCTATCTGGCTAACAACCTTTCCTTGTTTGCATACGTGTGGCCGAACTATTTCTGCATTTGGCCGACATTTTTCACATTTGGCTAACAGATTTTTCCTACTTGACCAAGGTTTCTTCCATTTGGCTAACAAAGTGTCCTAGTTTTCATAAGTTTGAGCGATGTATTTCGTTATTTGGTCATTATTTTTCCTCTTTGAGTAACAAATTTCCCTAGTTGGTCAATATATTTCCCGTTTGGTTATCAATTTTCCTATTTTCGCATTTTGGTTAACAAAGTTTAGCTTTTCTTTAGGTACCTTGTTTAGTGTTTGTGTCAGCTTCTAGTGTTCGTGTCAGCGATTTTTCATTGGTTGTTTCAGTTTTCATTGTGTGTGTGTGTGTGTGTGTGTGTGTGTGTGTGTGTGTGTGTGTGTGTGTGTGTGTGTGTGTGTGTGTGTGTGTGTGTTATTTTTTCGTGTCATTTTTATTATTTTTTTTAGTCACTGTTGTATCTGTCTTTGTATGTGTTATATTTTGACGCTTATGTCATTTTTTTCTCCCTTGTTTTTGTCCGTTTTCCTTGTTTGGGTCGGTGCCTTATCATCCTATATGTTTATTTGAGTGAGCATATTGTGAAGTTAGTGAGCGCCTATTTGTCGACCGTGATGGAATGGACAACCGATGACTTCATAAGTTTTGTACGTTACACTATACTCGACACCATTTGCCTTGTAGTTACCTTTTAAGTGTCGTATCGTTGTTTGCTCGTAATGGGCATGCACCCCGGATGCTGTCGCTTTGAGAAATGATCGATATCTCACAATGAGCCTTTTTCGCGGCACTGGAGACACTATCAATAAGATGATAGAGTGGTGGGTTATGACGTCATCACCTCTTAGAACTACAAAATACAGATATTTCAGTAACACCTTACATGGCATACAACACAAACTAGCTTTATACTACATACGATATACAAATACTTAGTGAAACAACAAGCACCCTCGCTATTCTACTACTCCTACTATTACCACCACCACCACCACCACCACCACCACCACCACCACCACCACCACCACCACCACCTACTACTACTACCTACTACTACTACTACTACTACTACTACTACTACTACTACTACTACTACTACTACTACTACTACTACTACTACTACTACTACTACTACTACTACTACTACTACTACTACTACTACTACCATTACAAATACCACCTAACATGGCCCTTGATGATGATGACTAATATTACTACGAAACAACTCTACTATTATTACTATACAACCACGCCCATTGTAGACAATGGCGATAAACGTATTAGAACCTACTCGCCCTGATCAGCGCCATCCTTCCCACAGCAGACAGTTTGATACTTCATGACTGAGACACCTCAACCTCTAGATCTAACAACTTGACCACCTCTTGATCATCACCATGTCACTACACGTACTCTCCCCATCAATTTAAGGGGTAACTTGACCACTTGACCACCGCTTGACCACCACTTGACAACTACTTGACCACATCTTGATCATCATCGTGTCACTACACGTACTCTCCCCATCAATTTAAGGGGTAACTTGACCACTTGACCACCCCTTGACCACTCCTTGACCACTACTTGACCACTATTTGACCATGTCATTACTTATTTTACCATCACCGTTTCACTACACGTACTTTCCCCGACAATTTAAGTGTTCAGTCGACGACTTGACCACTACTTGACCACTGCTTGACCACCTCTTGACCACTAATTTACCACCCTTTAATCATCACCATATCATTACAACTACTTTCCACTAAAATTTTCCTCACTTGACCACCACTTGACCACTGCTTGACCACTAATTTACCACCCCTTAATCATCACCATATCATTACAACTACTTCCCACTAAAATTTTCCTCACTTGACCACTGCTTGACCACTAATTTACCACCCTTTAATCATCACCATATCATTACAACTGCTTTCCACTAAAATTTCGTCACTTGACCACTACTTGACCATTACTTGACCACGTCATCGCACACTTTAACCACCACCACATCACTACACGTACTTCCCCCTTTAATTTAAGTGGTTACTCCACCACATGACCACCACTTGACCACCTCTTGACCACCACTTGACCACGTCATCACACACCCTTAACTATAAGCGGGCACTTACTATGTGTTTTTTTTTCCTTCTATATATATTTTATTAACATTATTATATACCTTCTTTTGATCGTTTGTTTTCTTTATTGTTGTTTCATGTCGTATTTTTTATGTCGTACCTACAATTACTTGACCGCCACCTCTGAGCACGCACGCCACCTATGATGAGTCACTTGACCACGTCATCTCTGATGAGTCACTAGACCACACCCCTGACCGCCTACTTAAAAACCTGAAGAGTTATCGCCCTTTGAGGAGGAGGAGGAGGAGGAATATCGATTCCCTCCTCAAAAGGAGGTCGTATGGCCCGACTTACACTACTCACACTTGATGCTGATTAATATTGTGGGCATCCTTTAAATATATCATCTGTATTTCAGGGAATGTTCGAAAGACCCAAGTTTAGTGTGAAGTATAGTATATGCTTTTTTTTTACTTGCTATTTCTATGAAGAATTTCCATATATCTTATTTATTTGACCAATATTAAAGCAGTCCGACTATAAAGTGACAAACATGTTTTGCCACAGCTATGAATGAATAGGGCATTTGTTTGAAACTATGTTATTAAACATGCACACAAGTTTGTAATGAGTATTACATTTAAATCTGATACTCCAAAATAACGAATGTTGAATAGACTTCCATTTCATTTAATCAATCAACTGCCATCTCCATACTGAAGTTTTAAAATGCTCTGCCCTGTGCTTCAGAGTACACTCATAAAATCTTCCAGTCCATCTTTTATTGTTTTCCACCAACCATTAACATTGTCTTTATACACACATCCCCTTCACATTTCCCTAGAAAACATACTAGTAAGTTGTTGTGCCTTTTCTATATGGCTGAAGTATGTTAACTGTTATGGTATATTATCACAGTCAACATCTATGCACATTGGGTACTCCCATCATGCTCAGCCGTCTAAAAGTATCTTTATACACTGTTCCCATGAAGTGTTGTAATGCCTCCTCTCTCACTTTCAAAGCAAGCATTGTCTGTGTTGATGACAGTGTCACAGGTGGGTGAATGCTGCTTCATCAGCGCCTTATGTCTTTGTCAACCACAATGTGGAACTCCACCTCTGCAGTATCTACCTAGTGTAATTACCACCTTAGAATGCTTATGCATGTCTGCAGATATGTCTTACCTGACTTCCCGTGCAGTCAGGTGCAAGAAAGTGTGGTTTTTTCTACTCTCCACCACGACATCCCTTCATCTGATTAACATCCCTTTTATTATTCTTCTATTCCTTTCTCTGCCTCCTGTATATCTCTCCTTTTTCAATTCCCCCTGCTTCAAAAACATTGGCGGTCATGTTTCGCTATCTCACACGTTTACCAGATTTGTGAATTAGTGTTGTGTTCTTGTCATGACCATGTCACGTGGCCAAGCCATCCAGATATTTACTTCCCTGCCTTCCCCCTATTCTTTTCCCTTCAATTTTGTCAGTTGTCACCAAATTCTCTAGTTTATTTCTTCTCACAATGTGCCCAAAACTTGTTGACTGTATATGTCTAATTTCTCTAATCAGTTTACCGTTTTCATTTGCTGCTTGTAGGATTTGCTCATTAATTGTTCTGACTGTCCTTGGTATTCTTTGCATGCTCCTCAGAAACCACATTTCCACAGCCATTAGATGTTTTTCAGCCTGTTTGCTCATTGTCCACATTTCACACTCATACAAAAGTACAGGTTCTTTGAAGCACATCAATACCCTTTTTCTCGTTGCAATTTACATCTTTTTATCAGTCACTATGTTTTTTATCTAGCAAAAGGTTACCTTCGCCATAGCAATTATTGTTCTAATCCCTTAAAGGAATCTCCCATTAAATGTTATGACTGTTCAGAGATAACTGTACCAATTCACTTGTTTAAGAATATTCTCTTTCACCTGTATATTATATTGTTGTATTTCTTTTTATCTTGTGAGGACCACAATCTCAGTCTTGTTACAATTGAATTCTAAACTAGTTGTTCACTGCGTACAATAACAGCATCTACTAATTATCTCAGATAATGAGTAATGTTTGTTGTCTGCAATCAGTACTGTACTATCTGCATATCTTATGTTAATGATGTTATGTGTATGTCCTTTGATAGAGATTCCTCTAAATTTATTATAATAGTTTCACTACATAGGGAAAATAAATGATTGGGAGACATGCACACCATGATAGGTTATCTCTATGTCATTATCAATGTTTAAAGTCGCTTTATATATGGCAAGAGAAGGTCAACCAGAGAGACGAATGAACACGGATCGTATCTGCAGCAAAGAACCTCAATGGCTCGGAACGCTGAAGAAGAAGAAATATATATATATATATATATATATATATATATATATATATATATATATATATATATATATATATATATATATATATATATATATATATGATTAGGGTCAAGAGAGAGTGTTAGTACCTCACGGTGAGTGGCAGCCATATCCTAAGGGATTGACCAGGATCCTATTTGGTTCCCATTTCTTTACCTAGCTCATGTATGGCTCCATGAATACCGCTCTTGTATGGCGGTGGCCCACCACGGGCAACAGTCTTGGCTGATTGGCTAACTACATGAGTGAAGCAGGGGTAGTATACTACTAAGGGAATGTCCATCCCTAGTGCACAAAGATTGGGAGGGTGCAGAAAGTGGATGAATCTAAAGAGATCAACAGCTTCAAAAGCGACACAGCAGAGTGTGTGGCACACATAAGGCGTGTTCAGGACACGATAGTGCACATGGCTGGCCATCGTGGATGAGAATGGGACCTTACCACATAATATCCCAAAGACAGCAATGGTAATTCAACAAAAAGAAAAAAGTGATACATGTAATTCTTGGCCCCCTGAAGATGAGCCTGTTGTAAATATTCTCAGGGAAGAGACAACTCCTAGAGTGAATAAGGAAATGCACGATGCCGTATGCATCCAAACTTCTTTTGAAAGGGTGCATTCTGACAATAACTACCTGAAAAAGTAGAAGGAGAAGTCTAAAAATTGGTACGTGGAACGTACGCACCCTATATCAAGCAGGGAAATTTTATAATCTTATTACTGAAGCAAAAAAAAAACAACATGAATTTAGATAATTTAGGTGTATCTGAAACAAGATGGACAGATATAAGTTGTATACGTAGAGCAGATTACATATTCATTAACTCGAGAGGTGATCATCACGAGAGAGGAGTAGGAATTTTAGTAAAACAATGTAGAGAAAAATATTAGTGGATTCTGGTCTCATAAAGATAGGATGATACTTCTCAAAATTAAGGCAAGACCGTTCAACATAGTAATTCTTCAGAAATATGCTCCAATAAATGATTATAGTGATAAACAGCTAGAAGAATATAATGAGGACCTACAAGAAACATTGTTGTACAATCATCAGAGGTCCTAATTGTCAAAGGAGACATGAACGCAAAAGTCGGAAAACTTTATGGGAAACAGTAACGACAGTGGAGACCGTCTGATACAGTTCTATGAAGAAAATAATCTTACTGTTTGTAACATATTTTTCCTACATAACCCTAGGAAACTGTATGCGCGGAAGAGCCCTGGAGATAGAACAAAAAACCAAATAGACTACATTATGATTAGAAATAGATTTAAAAACAATGTTAAAAATGCCAAAACGTACCCTGGTGCTGATATCAACTCTGACCACAATCCTGTAGTTTTATAATTACAAATACAACTTAACAACCCAGGAATAAGGACATAAAAGATACCTCAAGTAGATATATTGACATTGAAACAACCAGAAATCAGTCATCTATACCTGGTTGAAGATAAAAAAAATAATAGATATAATGAGCTAATCGTTGAAAGTATGGAACAATATAGACGTGAAAATCCTGAGGATAAAATTAATACAAAATGGGAAGGTGTAAAAACCAGTATACAGATTGCAAATATCACCTTGCAAGTGAAGATAAAAAAGAAAAAAATAACAATTATGGATAACCAATGAAAAAGCATACAGATTGCAAATAACAACTTACCAGTGAAAGAAAATAGGAAAACCAATTGTGGATAAGTGATGAAATGTTGAACAAAATTACTCAAAGAAAGAAAACAAAGAACACTCCAGAGTATATATTAACAGATAATTAGATAACACTGACAAAATAAAATACCCTGGTGCTGATATCAACTCTAACCACAATCCCGTAGTCTTATAATTACAAATACAACTTAAAAACTAAGATACTACTCAAGGTCATGCAAGAAAGAAACAATATGCACAAACAAATCAGTAAGCTCACAGGAAGAAACATAAGAATAAACACAGGGTGTTCAAAATCATAAACCCGAGGAAGGCTTACCTCATGAAAAAATGCCCACCAAAGTCAATGTGCCGGTCTATGTGTGGCAAAATAGAAACTGGCACTACGCAATTATGTCAGAGTGAAATGTCTTTTGTGGTCGGAAAAGCTCTGACTTATTAGTCTTCCGAATGTCCTTAACGTTCGGAACAGCTCTGACTAGCTAGTTTCTGATTGTCCCTCGTGCTAGGAACAGCTCTGACTACCTAGTTTTCCGAATGCCCGTCGTGTCCGGAACAAATCAAATCAAATCAAATCAACTTTATTAGGGTCACAAATTGGGCGCGAAGGCCCGTCTTACATTCGGCCCTTCCAATCACTCGTCTTTCGTTCATCAAGAGCATTATACATTTGCATAGGAAGAAAAATAAACATTGTGAAATGAATGTTGTAAACATAAACAAGGCTAATTACCATGGTATGAAGCCCATCTCCCACCTATCCATACATCACCCCACCCACACAACACCCCCACCTACCCACACACATGCGCACCAAGGGACACATACACACCCCCACCTACCGACACACACGCACACCAAGGGACACATACATACCCCACCAACCGACCCATCCCCCTCCCGCACATCCCCCACCCACACACACTGCCCTCACCTGATCCCCCAACCAAAACACACTCGCCACCCACAAACATTCCCCCACCAACCCACACATCCCACGCCCATCCACATTCTACCCCACACATCCTCTCCCCACCCACACCTCAAACCACCCTTCCCCCAGCCACATCTCCATCGACAACATATTCCCCACCCACACACACAATCCCCCACCAACCCACACATCGCACATCCACTCACACATCCCCAAACCATACACACACATCCCCACCAACTGACATGTCCCTACCCCCCCCCCCCCCCCACACACACACATCTCCCTAACCACCCATACATCCCCAATCCACTCACATACACACCACCACCCACACATACAACTTCCACCCACCCACACATGCCTTAACCTAATCCCCCACCACACAATCCGGCACCCGCACATCACATACACCTCCTACCACGCACTATTCCCAACCCACGCACCACACACACACATATCCCTCACCAACACATCCCCACTTACACACCACACACATATCCCCCACCCAGATACCACAAAATAATCCCACCCACACCCACACAGATACCCTTACCCATCCACCCCACATACCCCCACTCACACACCACAAAAATCCCCCACCCACACACACATACCTCACCCACACAATATCACCAACCAACACACCACACACCTCTCCCCACCCACACACGCATTCCCTACCCGTCCACCAACACACACTCACTCACACATCCTCCACTACCTACACCACACACTATCCTCCACCCATACCACCACAAACATACCCTCCACCCACACATCATTCACACATCCCCCACCAACACACCGCACACATATCTCAAACCCACACACCATATACTTCTCCCCATCCGCCCTTCCATCCCAAATCCACCCAACACAATCCCCTACCCACACAACCCCGCCTCCCACACATACTTCCTCAAACCATCCACACATCTCCACCCACATAAACACACATCCCCTGCATCCGTCCCATACACATATCCTCCACCCATACACACATCCCCCACACCCATTCCAACACCCGTACTTTCACCCCCACACATCCATCCACACATCCCACCAACACCCACAAATACCACTACCCACCAAAACCCACACACCCCAACCCATCCAAATGCATACCCCCACCCACCCACACATATCCCCACACTCACACACATCCTCCACATACACTCACACTTCCTCACATCTAGACACATACAAAATGTCTCACGTTAGTATTGAAACTAGTATGAACAAACTCCCACACTTTACTCACACACATACACTGACACTTGTCATGAGCAGTCTCATAAAAATGTTAAACATGGAGAAAAATGTGTACATAAAATGTATGTGACGTAAAAATAGTGATGCTCTCTCTCTCTCTCTCTCTCTCTCTCTCTCTCTCTCTCTCTCTCTCTCTCTCTCTCTCTCTCTCTCACACACACACACACACACACACATTCACTCTCACGCTCACACATTCACTCTTCCGCTCATTCATTCACTCTCACGCATTCACTCTCCCGCTCATTCACTCTCACGCTCACTCATTCACTCTCCCGCTCACTCATTCACTTTCCCGTTCACTCATTCACTCTCCCGCTCACTCATTCACTCTCCCGCTCACTCATTCACTCTCACGCTCACTCGTTCTGTCTCTCATTCACACTCACTGACTCACTCACTCAAACTATAGTAATGAACATGAGTTTATATTATGCATGATAAAATCAAATGGTATTTAACTGATAATATGACAGATGAGAATACACAAACATATGGATTCGCGTGTTACATAACATGCGTGTTACATGACATGCATCTGCTCAGCTCTCTCTCTCTCTCTCTCTCTCTCTCTCTCTCTCTCTCTCTCTCTCTCTCTCTCTCTCTCTCTCTCTGTATTCTTTCATATACACACACTCACACGCATGCGCGCGCTCACACACACACACACACACTAACACATCAACTCTCCCACTGTCTCACTCTCTAACACACAATCCTTCACACACCACTCACTCTCTCAATCACACTCTCTCACACATACACATACACATGAACGCATGCACGCACGCATACACTCCCTCACTCACTCTCACACATACACGTACGAATGCATGCACTGACACATTCCCCCACCATTTCTCGCTCAATCACTCTCTCCACACACACGCATGCACGTGCGCACACACGCATTCACTCTCTCCCTCTCACTGACACCCACTTTCTCTCTCTCTCTCTCTCTCTCTCTCTCTCTCTCTCTCTCTCTCTCTCTCTCTCTCTCTCTCTCTCTCTCTCTCAGAACAGCTCTGACTAGCTAGTTTTCCAAATGTCTGTCGTGCACAGAACAGCTCTGACTATATTGTCCCCAGGCACAACGACAGGCACATGTCCGCACCAAAAATTCGCTGAGTGGATACCATCTGCAGACCGATCTGGTTTGTGTGGGAACGGCTGGGAGCGAACGAAATGCCCAATATATTGAAGTGAGGAATTAAAGCAGCCGTGAGCAGGACGTGACGATTCACTCGGTGAGCCCAGCACCGGGCCGCTATGTGTCAGCTCTGCAACTATGGAAGCCACCCTGGATAGCGAAAAATGCCATGGACTGTCCCTGCCTTCCCTTGAGGGATGACAGTGAAGTCTTCGTCTGTTCAAGCTTGACCAGCTGGGATATGGATGATACCATAAAAGTGAGAGTCTCCCAGGAATGCTAACCTGGTCAAAAACGCATGCAAAAGTCGGATGAGTTGGCCCAAGGGTTTCGGCCCAAGGGTGCATAACAACACACCGCAAACACATATGAAAAAAAAATTTAAAAAAACTCAGGATGAACACAAAGAAGAAGAAATCAAAAACAGGACAGATATTATTGGAGGAAGATGCTATAATAAAAGGTGGAATGAGTATACAAGAGACTTATATGATGGAGAAAGGGCAGAATTAACAGAAGAAAGTAACTTAGGGCCACCTAGTTTAAAAGAAGAAGTCGATGACGCTATCAAGCATATGAAGAAAGGAAAAACAGCTGGACCAGATGGAATCACAATAGAAGAATTTGGAGTAGATATATTAACCAAAATGTTGAATGATATTTACTGCAGTGGATATATACCGAGCGATATGTTGAAATCTGTATTTATAGCTATATCAAAAAGACCAGGAGCAATTGAATGCAAACCTCATAAATCATGCCACAGAGCTTCTACTCAGAATTATAATGAGAAGAACTAGAAAGAAAATAAAAATGGAAATTGGTGAAGAACAGTATGGATTTGTGGAAGGAAAAGTTACAAACAATGCAATATATACATTACGGACACTATTAGAAAGATCAAAAGAAATGCAGAAAGACATATATTTGTGCTTTATAGATTATACTAAGGCATGTGATAAAGTAAAACATGATGACATGATTAAAATGTTGGAAGATATTAATATTGACGTGAAGGATCTCAGAATAATTTAAAAAAAATAAATTTACTATAACCAAATAGCAGCATTTAAAATGGGAAATAAAGAAGGAAATTATGAACACATAAAGCTGGAAGTAAGACAGGGATGTGTTTTGTCACCGGATCTCTTCTCCCTCTACAGCAAAGTAATAATGAGAGAGATCAAAGACAAGCCAGGAATAATATAAATAATATAGACTAAGCAGATGACACAGTATTCATGGCGGTTAATGCAAAAGATCTATAACTGTTGTTGGACAATGTAGTAACAGAAAGTGCAAAGAACGGACTCGCCTTGAATATCAAGAAAACAGTAACAATGGTGATGTCAAAGAAACAGGTAACACCCAAATGTGAAACAGAGATAGAAGGGAATTTTCTTCACCAAGTGGATGGTTTTAAATATCTAGGGACATTTATAACATCAGATGGAAGATGCACAGCAGAGATTAAGAGCAGAATAGGGCAAGCAAAGGCTGCATTTCAGAAAATGAAGAATATCTTATGCAATAAGTCAATATCATCGAATGTAAGAAAGAGAGTGCTAAGGTGCTATATAGAACCTGTTTTGCTGTATGGTTGTGAATCTTGGAATGTAAATGAACAAATTAGGAAGAGTTTGGAAGCAACAGAGATGTAGTTCCTGAGATAAATATTGCAAATTTCTTGGACTGCCAAAGTAACTAACAATGAGTGCCTGAAAGAGGCTAATGCAACTAGAACATTATATACAACTTTTTTGGTCATGTGACAACAAGAGAGGCATTGGAGAACATCATGGCAACTGGAAAGATCGAGGGGAAGAGAGGCAGAGGCAGACCAAGAGAAATGATGCTGGATGGATTGCGATGGTGGCATGGAGGAATATCAGTAGTAGAGTTGATCAAGAAAACTAAAGACCGAGATCTGTGGAGAGTCATGAACACCTACGCAAGTCAGCATGGCACTTGATGATGATGATGACATAATAAAAAGATGGAAAGAATACACCAGAGATTATTCTGGCACAACTGGGTCAATAAACCAATATTGTATAATACTCAAGATGGACCAAACATATTAAAGGCTACTTATCAGCAGTAGAGTTGATCAAGAAAACTAAAGACCGAGATCTGTGGAGAGTCATGAACACCTACGCAAGTCAGCATGGCACTTGATGATGATGATGACATAATAAAAAGATGGAAAGAATACACCAGAGATTATTCTGGCACAACTGGGTCAATAAACCAATATTGTATAATACTCAAGATGGGCCAAACATATTAAAGGCTGAAGGCGAGAAGGCTATTAAAAAGATGAAAGAAGGAAAGACTGCAGGTCCTGACAAAATAACAAAGAGATGATAAAATCCGTATCCAGCTTTGACATTGATACTATCACATAAATATGTAATGATGTATATAATACTGGGTACTTCCCCAAGGACTTGAAAACATATATTGTCATCAGTAATAAATCAGGAACACTCGCGCGCTGGCCAGTTCTCGCCCCAAGGGGCTCAAACCGGAACCCTGCAAGAGGTACAAGCCTCTGTAGTATCATTCTAACTCAGGATATACTACTCATAGCCACACCAAGAACCATATCCCCGCGAGAGGTGCGAGCCACGGTAGTATCATTCCGAGAAAGTTGCCTGTGAGAAACCGAGCACTTAAGGCGTCACACCTGTCTCCTACAGGTGACTCAAGCCGATGTGATATACTTCCGCAATCGGTTGTGGTAAAATTGCAACAATTTAGAATGTTGTAGAAGCACTTCAACTTTTACTGTAGTAATTAGCTTCCTTGTGCACTGTAAACATAGTGCACCATTTACAGGGGTGAATCCACAGAAAAAAGGGGTGATACTGGCATGATACCTTGTTAGAGATGTGCCCACCAAATAAGTATACACAAATGAAGACCCATGGGTGTGAGTGGCTAAAGCTCCGCTCAAAAATGTGTTGCGGGCGTCCTTGCTTTGGGCTTTATTGTTTCCATCACAATGCGAAAACAAAGTGGGGTGAGGTGGTAGAAGAGTGTATATTTTGTGAGGTTGGCATCAGAAAGCCGTAGGAGGTCTGTGAGAGCTACACAACAGGAATACAGCAAAAACTTGTCCAGAAGTTTTAAAAGTGTACATCGGCATCAAGTTAATGGCCTACAAGAAGCCGTGGGTAACCCCTATAGGCCCTGATGAGGATGAAGAGGAGACAAATCAAACTTGTGCACCATAAAACGTGACAACCCACCCCAACCCAGGGTGCTCCAGTATGCCAGTGTGAGAACCATCTCAAGCCAGTGTGTTATACTTCCGCATTCCAAAGGAGATAATGTCGCCTATGATTCCTGGGAGGGCCACCGTGGCCTTACCAGCTAGCCTGGCCAAAAGCTGCACTACGTTTTTCAGCTTCTGCCGAATCCATTCTTTAGCCCTAGAGCCAGATGGTGGGTCAGGTGTTGGGTTAGGGGATGCACTACCACCACCTCCACCACCAGTAATGGCTAAGGAGATAGTGGAAATTAGGAGGACGATCACTGTGAGAATGCTCGCTATGGTGATGCTCTGCTCTCGGAACAGAGTCCACAGCTTCTCACCTAGTGTGGTGAGTTCATTGACCACCTGATGAATGGTTTCACAGATCCAGCTGAATTGGGTGTGCAAGTCTTCGTGTAACTCAGAGACCTCCACTAAATCCCTCTTCTTAGCTTCTTCAATATCTGCAATCTTTTGCTCTTGAAAGTCCCTACTCTCCTCATCAGGTGCTATCAACATTTTCTGTTGCCAACTGGCGATCTCTTTATCTTGCCGCTCGATAATGATGAGATAGTTGGTGAGCTTACCTTTAATCGTCGTCACTGCTTTATCAAGCGCTATGAGCCCTCAGAGTTATGTCACTGGAGGTAGGCCTTTCCCCCCAGATACTTGTCTGCTTGTGAAGTTGCTAAGTGCCCCTGCACTTCTGGGCTCGACATGGCCCGTTCTAAGATACTGCCAACATTTGAAGCTATTTGGGTGACATCCCGAATAGCCACACCACCTAGAGCAGCTTGTTCCTGCACTAGAGCACTATCAGTATGCTCGAGGACAGTGACAGCCTTTAGTTGAGTTTGTCCACAAACTCCAATGCACGTCTGGTACTCGCTTTGAGGCTACTCAAAGCTTAAGGCATGCCATCATCTAACAGCATAATCCGCTCACCCACAATAGACAGAGTGCCCGTAGTAGAATCCTGTGTAATTGTTTTATAGTTTACACCTGTTATAGGTCTCATACCCCACTTCGACTCCATCATGCTAAAATAGTCATTGATAGCACTTTTTACTAGTTCTACCTTTAAGTTGGGGGTCGGCCCCCCACCACCAAGTTGTCTGGCAACTCAGCATTAACAGTGGGGGGATTGTCACTATCAAAGTCGTCGATGAAGCTTGTCTCCTCGTCCGTTTCAGGCAGCGCCTCTTCGCCACCAAAATCGGGCAACTCAACTCTATCTATATTAGATATTGCTACAAAGTTACAAAGTAACAACAATATTCAACTAGCCATGTCTTCAAGTGCATATGGTCATAAGCTCAATCCTTACTGCCGCCTCCGGGAGCAAATCAGGGTGAAAGGCATGCGACAAACGATCATCGTGACAAACAATCCATCTATGATCACCCTGAAGCAGCAGCAACTAGTTCGTTTCACCAATCCCGGTGCACACAATGTTATTGTGCCTGGGTCAGTGCGGCTGGTATTCAATATTGCCGACTTCTCCCCAGATGTTAACCGGTTCGTGATCCAGAACCTCGGCCGAGCACTGGTTCAAAAGCTGACGTTAGGCTCTCCAGCAATGAAGTCTTCTCTCTTGTGGACAGTGACGTCTACAACGTCTACCTGGATTTTTGGAAGAGTCGATCGGAACGGGCAAGCGCTGTGTATCAAGGCATTGATACAAGCACCGGCATGAACGTGACCAAGGCGTGTGTTGGTGCAGCGGACACTCTCGTCTCTCTCTCTTCCCCCCCCCCCCCCCCCCCCAGCAATGCACCAGATGGGCCATCATGAAGGCCTACAAAAACAGTTATTATATACCACTAGACTTTGAGCTGCTTGAAATGCATGTGCCCTTCTACCAATCTGCTCTTAGTGATCGGCTGGAGATTGAGTTGACCTTTAACTAAGCTCCCCGTATGATTCACGCAACAGGCAAAGATGCTGGCAATTCCACGTATTCCCTAGAAAACATCTGTCTCGAGTAAGAAGTAGTCACTGAACCCACGTTGGCCCGGCTAATTCAGAGCATGTACAAGAACAGTGTGGTGGTGTTATACGAACGGGTACTACGGCGCCAGCTGTTTTACAACCCGAAAATCACTAAAGTTGAAATCGTAGAAGAGCAAGCCAATCAGCTATTTGCACACGGCTTAGCGCCACACCAGCTCTGGGACACAGCGAGGGAATTCTTCGCCCGTGGCCTCAAAAGACACCAAAGAGTTAGGATTGTTCGATGTCAGTCTACTCCAGTACTTGATGACAAAATTCTGCTTGCGGCTGGACTTCCGGATCTCCGACGATGACCATCTTCACCGCAGCGGCTGGCATGTAGAGAATGGCTTGGAGGGCATCACCCTCCAGATCACGAAAGAGGTTGAACCGGCGGGGCCACTGTACTGCTATGTGTATTTGGTTATGGACAGACAGCTGAACATCGATACTGGGAGATTCGTTAGTGCTGTTTATTAATGGAGTTCCCGCTTAAGCCACACTCGGCCATAATCACGGGCGCCACATCGTGTGGAAAAACAGAATTCATTCTTGACATCTTGAAAGGCCTGTGCCAGGGTGTTTTTGAGCATACTGTCATTGCTTGCCTTTCGGTACGATACAATGAAACATAACGGGCCAGGCCGTGGGTATGGTCAAATCCTGAGGTCTTCATCTTTGACCCCAGTGAACGACTGTTCAAATGGCTAGAAGCTTCTATAAAATGACTATGTTGACTTATCTGGCTTTTATCGGGCAACATGCACAGCAAAGTCGGCATGTGCTTAGCACCTGCAACTGTCGCGCTAGCAACTTTTAGGCACTGCCATTCTGGACATACCTGTCCTAAGCAAGAACAAGATGGAGGAAATTCAGGAGACATCCGAAATTGCTGCGCAGGAGACACCGTCGGAGAAGCATGTGACGAAGTACCCTAGAAATGTTGCGGCTGGGAAGAGAGAAGCTGCTGCTAGAAAGACTCGTGAAGCAGAGAGGTTGTTTCTGGCTCTGCAGCAGGCCATTCATGAGAAGAAAAGAAACTTTGCCTCGGAGCTTGAGCAGGTCCCACCGCAGGTTCCAATGGTGCAACAGGCCTTTGATTACCTCAGCTGGAGTCCCTGGGTTATCAGAGTCACAGGCATCACCATTATAGTCGGTGTAATTGATAGGCAGAAATTGTAGCGGACTAAACCAACCACCCCACCCCACCTCTAGGTGCCTAGAGACTAACATATTGAAGAATAGAGATCCATTGTATATGGAGTAATGGCAAGTGTTGACGGGAGAGCTATCCTTAATGTTGCTTACCAAGGCGAAGTGATGGCCACTAACCAAGGTGATTTTGAAAGGGGTAACTTTGACCAAGCTCGACGCAGATATGTATGACATTGGGATGCCGGTTTTAGACATGTCCATCGCCTTAGCACTCCGAGATTTGCTTATCAATGAGGGCTTAACGCCCGCTGATATATTGCAACAACCCTTACAGAATCATCCCCACTAACTATCGCCTCTGTCGCAATAATGATAGGGGGCGAAGTTGTCGATGCTCTCACATTGGGGGGGGGGGGGGAATTACCTCTTTTCCAAGCTAGAGCATGCAGACGCCCATGAAGAAATAAGACGGCCTGATGAGGCTGTCGAGCGGTAACAGGCGGCCAAGGCTGAGTGGACGAAAAAGAGAACCGCGCAGCTGAACTGCTCAACAAGGAGCTACTGCGTGAAGGCCACACCGTTCACTAGTTCCAAGATGTGACGAGGCCATGCAGGAATACAGCCTGATCTCTGGCAAACGTGTAGAGCCCCTCGAGCCTGGACCTCGCCTGGCAGATTTATATGTGCCATCCGAGCCTCAGCAAGACCAAGAGATCACTTTCATCCTTCTTGGGCTGGCAGTAACAGGTATTATTGCTTATAAATTGCTTTAGAGATTGGTCGAATTACTTATTGCTGTTGTTACGAAGTAATAAATGACATGTCTGGAGGACATCTACTACAGTCCCCAGGGCTAATGGAAGGTGTGGTGGCCATTAAGAAGCTTGCTGCTGCAGCCCATGTTTCAGAGACTGTTGCCCGGGACTGGCTCAAGAAGCAAGCTATTTTTCAGATCTATCTGCCCGCCCCTCGTTATATTCCGCAGCCATCTTTTGATGAAGACAGGCCAAATGCCGTCCATCAGGCTGACTTCCTCTACCTACCACATGACCGGGTTTGGTGTAAGATGTTTAAGTATGCCTTGACGGTTGTGGGTGTTGCCTCACGGTGTAAAGAAGCCGAGCCTTTGACCGATAAGCGCAGCGATGGGGTGACTTTGGCACTTGAACGAATTTACAAACGAGGGCTCTGACATGGCCACAGCTTCTGCAGATTGACCTGGGGCGCAAGTTTATGGGTGCTGTGATCCAACTGGCTGCGAAGCATAAGACACAGATACAACATAGAGAAGCTGGCAATCATCGGCAGCAGGTGATCGTCGAGCGGTTCAACCGCACTCTGGCGGAGAGACTGTTCAGCATCCAATATGTCAAAGAGCTACTACTGGCGACCCGAGAGTCCCCCGAACGTTCAGCTGAATGAGTTTGGGCTCTTCCTCAGGTGGTCACTGCGATTGATGGTGAGGTGACTCGTTTGATGGGTTGGAAGCCGGTTGATGCCATTAAGGGCACTTCTGTATCCCATACGCCGGCCAATCCATCTTACCGTGCTATCGGCCTCAAGGGACCTGTGATTCCATTTGATGCTCTAGTTCGGTATCTGTATGCAAGCTTGCCCAGGGAGCACGAGCTTGAAGGTGGCCGGCACCGAGTGACTGATCCTTAGTGGTCATTAACAGTACACACAGTTCGTAGAGCTGTCCACCAGGATGGGTGGCCTGCGCTGTACTACCTTGTGTATGGGCCGGCTCATAGCTTTGTTCACAAAAAGCTGATGATGGTTCTTCCTGACACCCAAATGCTTCCTGACCGGATCCTCGCTAAGCAGTGAGGGCTCACTCCATGGCGACCTTGCGGTACTCGAGGGGCTGCGTGTGGATACCGTCGGGTAAGACATACCGTTTGTCATAATACAAGCTGAGGCCCAGCTTGCCTTGTTGGTAGGTGACAATCTAACTGTTATGCATGCGAATCCCTCGGTTATCCACCCTGTCTATGGAACCCTCTAAGGCAGCTTTGTATCTCCCCCAGGTCATGCTGTTCTACCTTTTCCTCACCCCCTTGCACGAGAACTTCGTGTTCACGTCCCCGTCGAAGATGTAGCATTTGCTGCAGAGGCCGATGCCTAAACTTCCCTCAAATTCGATCTTGAAGAAGCCGTGGGTTCGCCCGCTCCATTTTTCCCAGACAAGCCACTCCATCTTCACGCAGTTAGTTAGTTAGTTAGTCGACAGATCATCCTCATTGCACACTGAACCATTCAGTCCATAAGTGCTCGGATCCCCTTCTCAGCAAATCCCACAGCGTGTAGCGGCTCACGACACCAGTTCTGTGTTGGTTAATCAATCTTCTTTGGCTTCCTGCGTAGTGTTCTTGTTTGACGCGGTTGAACTCTTTCATCTCAGGCTTTACCGCATCCTTGAAGTTGAGGGTGCTCAGCACGATGTACAGGATGTCGGTGTCCATCTGCATGACTTCACAGTCCCTGCGATCCATGAACCGGTCAAGGAAGTCATGGTAGAATTCTAAGATGCGGAGCTTGGCCAGTTGATACACAGCGATGCCTACCTGGAAAGGAAGCTTGATGACCACATGTGGCTTATGTGATTTGATCTCGTACGCATCACCTATCTGTGTGAGGTCGTGAAACCAGGTGGAACGTAGTGCCTGATCCATGGTTTCTTTGTCTTGGGTGTAGCTCATGTTGGTTTGGCGCTCGAGCGCCTCAATGAGCTTCCCGTATGTGGAATTACCTAGAAGCTGCATAGCCTCAGCCAGCATCGCCTTCACACGCCTTTGTCCACATATCCAAGGCGGCATGCTTCGGTTACTTGCTCAACAAACCATGTGAAGAGCTTCTTTGGTTCATACTGGATGACTGTATAGACCACCTCCAGCTCGAGGCTGTGTTCTAGATACTATTTAAAAAGCGGAGTGTACAGGTAAACCAACATCTCCGGCGCTACTAATGCCTCAGACAGAGCCTGGTTCATGGAAGAGGGGGGGGGGGGGGGGGGCATTTCTTCAAACTGTGGCCACAAGGCTTTAGGTTTGGAGATTTTACACTTGACAAATCCAAACAGCTGGCCTTTTAACACCTGCTGGGCTACCCCTTGGGGGTTTTCCGCGTGGAGCACCCACTCTTTCGGCTATGGACATGCCGCTGAGGTAGAGTGCATTAGCATCGTATCTTTTTACGGTTCTGCACAGCTTCCCTTTGGGTATTGATGTGATCGGATTCTGGTGACTTCCGCTTTGTGGTACCGGGTGAAGACTAGTGACGGTCCTTTCATTTCCAATTTTCAAAACAAAAATTCCAAATTCGGCCTTGTTAAACCTGCCTCTTCGGCTGTGGTTTTTGTTGAGGTCCGTGGTTTTTGTGGGTTCATTCACCCTAATTCTTGTCTTGTGAGTCCTATCTCGGACTGGTTATGTTGGTTTGTGTCTCTGACGTCAGCTGGGGGGGGGGGGGGGGGGGTGGGGGTCGTTCGACAGCTATCCTTTGTGCTCGTCTGCTCTTGTGATTCTCTTTTTAGTGCAAGCTTCTGGCTTGTCCAGGTACAGTCCCTATACGGACTTTTTATTTGGTTTGTTTGTCTCCTTTTTTGTGTAGTTTCTGTAGGAGCTTTTCGACATTTCCATTTTCCTGATTGCACATGTTTTCACTTTCGAGTTTGAGTTTCTGCTGCCTTTCAATTTTTTCCTCCGCAGTCAGCCATGGTGTGATCACTCCGTCTTCTATTTAGTACTCGTAGTCGGCAAAATCAGGTTCACAGCATCTATCTTGGTATTCTACTGGTCTCCTGAGTTTCTTCTTTTCTCTTTCATCCCAACAATTTTTGAATTCCTGGTGCCTGAGTTCCTCCAATCTTGCATCTTCTAGTAGCTCCTCCAAGATAAAATCCCGTGGTCTCTCCGTGCCGTCATCAAGGCGCTCATCTCGGCACTCATCGGATGTCCAGAGGGATATTGTCGTGGCTGGGCTGCTGACTTTATCTTATGGTTTCGGCTTGGTCGCTTGTTAGATTTCATCTTGCGGTTTCTCTGTGTTCTTTTTCGTTTCTTCTGCTGGTTTGATTTGGGTTGGCTCCCTTTCAGTTGTTAGCATTTCTCTTACCGCTTTAATGTCTCATAGGATCTCTTCATTTATCTTTGTCATCTGCCTCATGTTCTCCACCTCCTGTTTGATGTCCCGCTGGATCTCCTTTATTTCAGAATAAAGTTTCCCATTGTCGCTGGTTGGTGCCGATGATTGCAGTAGCTTGACTTGCTTCTTTAAATCATCAATCTGGTATTGCAGTTGTTCTTTCTCGGCTTTTGAGATGCAGGATGCTGTTTCGCACCTCCGCATTGCGTCCTTATGGTGTCTTTGTGGTGATGGCGATCTTTAAGACGTCTCTGTGTCTTTGTAGGTAAAGACAGCCTAGGTATCTTGCTCCATGTTTTCCCAAGCAATTGGCGCACTTTCTTTTGTTGGGTGCTCGGAAGTCCATGTCCAGCTTGGCCAGCGGACACTCCTTGAAGGTGTTGTGATCGGTGCAGTACCGGCAGTTTCCGTCTTACTGCGACATGCTGCTCTGCTGTGGCCGACTCTCAGGCATCTCGAACATTGATTGACTCTTGGGATGAATCTATCTTGTTGCTGTATTTTCTTGTTGATTGATACTGTGGTCGGCATCTAGCTGCCCTCCGCCAAGGTTGTAGGAATCTTGGAGTAGGTGAGGAGCCGCTCCGCCTTCAAGAATCGGATGTATTGATTCTCTTCTTGAAGCTGCTTCAAGATTTCTTCGTCTGATAGCTCCACTTTGATACGCTCGACAAACTACTTGCTTGTCGGTGAGTCAGTGTTTCCGACTCTGGTGTCTTTCTCCTCTCTCTGCTTCTCCGTAGGTTTGGCGCTTGTGTGTGGTGAGCTGTTGATCTTCTCCCTCGTGGTAGATTCAGTAGTAGTTGTAGTTCCATGTTCTTCTTGTTAGCTCCCAGACTACACATCTTGGACATCGCGTGTTTTTTGGTGTTCTTGCAACGTGCCATTTTCCCTTGTATCAGGCTGCTTAACTTGTTCAGGTGAGTTGCTTGTCGATGATGACGAACACGGCGAAAAACGCACGATGAGTGGCGGTCCTCCCATCACTGCTGCTTTTAAGAGTGGGTATGCCTCCACTACTGGGGTGTACAGCTTGCCTGCTTCAGTGCCCCTGAGAAGGTATTGTAGGGACACCCCAGGGAGGATGCACGCATCTTTGAATAGGTCGATTCTCCTCTCTCCATAGAAGGCCTTCATCTTCCCTAAGGCCTCGAGGCCTGGACTGATGTTGAGGATGTTGTAGTACCTCGACCAATCGGCGAACATGGTCATTCCTTTTTCCTTAAAGAGTCGCTTGCAGCTCCGCCACTCCTCCAGGATTAGCATGTATCCACCCTTCAGGCTGTAATACCACACATGGTAGTCAGGCAGGCCTGGGTAGTTCAGCTTCTCAGGTGTGCTGAGCCACTCGTACGGAAGCCATGATGCCATAGACTTGTGCCCATGTGTCGTACGTGGTGTCAGGGGCGAGGTAATCAAGAATATCAAGGAACTTGAACTCAGGTGTGACGATGAACATTGTCTTTGTCCCTTGCGTGGCCACATTGATCTTCCAGCAAGTGTCTGCGAGCTCTGCTACAAAGTGCTCCTTGATAAGGTTTAGGTCATACTGGCCCGAGTTGAAGCCCAACACAGGGACTTGCCGACACCACTCACGCATTTTCTTCTGCAGTTTTGGGTGCAGCTTGTCCAGTTCTTCCAGGAGGTAATTCGCTTCCATTTCAGCTCATATTCCGGTTGCACGCCGAGGCAGGTGAACCATGAAGTCGGCTATCAAGGTTTTTGGGTCTGCATTGCTCAGGTGGGTTGGCTGCTCCTCTAGGGTGTCGGGACTGTAAGGCGGATGTTCCAGAACTTCCCACCTTAGTTGGTTAATTTTCTCCTTTGTTAATCGAGCCGTATGTGGTCTGGCATTGTCATGAAGAAGCAACACCCCTCTAGTCAGCAGTCCTGGATTTTTTCTTCAAATTGCACCATGAAGCTTCGATAGAAATTGACAGCACGATTCAGAATTCACATTGTCACCTTTCTTCTTTAAATTGCTTGAAAGCACTCCTTGACAATCCCAAAACACTGTCAGCATAACCTTCCCTACTGATGGCGTAACCTTGAATTTTCGGACACAATGCAAAGAAGGATGTTTCCCTTGCATTGAAGCATGCTTTGATTCAAGCTGGTAGTAATGCACCCATGATTCGTCCCCAGTAACAATCCTGTTCAGCATGTCTTCTCCTTCATCTTCATATCAACAGAGATGGTGCAAGGACAGCCCAAATCGGTTCATTGTGTGTTCCTCCTTCAATTGTCTGGGTACCCACCTTGAGCACACTTTCTTAAATTCCAATTGATCATGCATTATGCGGTTTGATGAACCATTTGAGCACCCTATTGCAGATGCTACAGAGTCTATCGTTACTCGCCTGTCACCTCTAATCATCTCCTCCACACGCTGCACAGATGCTTCAGTTGCAATCTCAACAAGATGACCAGATGGATTTCATTAACAATTTTAGAGCGCCCTTGAGGAAATTTTTCCACCCAACTACAACATTGGCACCTTGCCGCCTTGACAGACGATAGTTTCTGCTTCAAAAAGGCATAATAACTTTTACCCATGGCGGTAGCGAATGTGACTGATCAGGCCAATTCGTGCTGTAAATGTTCGTTCACAGTGTGTGCATGTGAACACGTGGTCATTTCCACCATCATGCATCATCTTACGTCTCACACGCTCGGTGTGTGACTTATCTGCAATAATTATCTCCTTTGTCTTTATTCCATTTCTGATGTTTGCCCTCCATGCAACACGCTCAGTGCGACTTGCTCCCCATGTGCATTATCAATGCCTGTATCAATCATGTCCCATTTACACACATCTTTGTATCGTAGTAGAGGCCGATCCTGAGATCTCTTAGCCATCTGTAATTCACCAAAAAAGATGTCCTGTGGTATTCTACCATCATCCATCCTCCTAAGATGTCCTATCCATCTCAGTCTACAAAGACTGAGCATAGAATAAACTGTCACACAACCTGATCTTTCCAATAATTCAGTATTTGTGATTCATTCCACTTAATACCAAGAGTTTTTCACAGACACCGCATATGAAAGCTGTTTAAACGTTTCTCTTGGTGTGAGTAAGTTGTCCAGGTTTCACTGCCATAAAGAAGAGTACTAAGGACACAGGCTTGATAGACAATAACTTTTGTTTTGGCAGTAAGTTTTCTGTTCTCCCAGACTTTTTCTTAACCTGTTCATTGTTGTTGCTGCCTTACCAATCCGGATGTAGATTTCCTGATCTAGGGATAATTTGCTATTTACCACTGATCCTAGATATGTAAAATGATCTACCATCTCTAGTTCGGCGTCATCAATAAAGATTGATGGTACACCATGTGCACCTTGTGACATAATCTGTGTCTTACTTTTGCTAATTGTTAAACCAAATTCAGAACAAGCATTGGAGAATGCAGATAGTAGTCATTCTAATTCTTCCTCAGAGTGGGTCGTAACTGCAGCATCATCTGCAAAAAGCAACTCTCTGATCCACCCAGCTATGCATCGCTTTACGGGACAAACATTTGTCAGCATAAACAGGAAGCATGTCCTTATGAATGTCCTTTGCAGGTCTGCCTGAGTTGCCCTTACAAAACACACAACAGCACATTGCTCTTTGGTTGTACACTCTGTAAGTACAGTCACCATTTTGTTTATGCACTGCACATGCACATGAGACACCTAGTGCCACCTGATGTATGGAAAATAAAGTTTGATGTTGCTGCTACCTAATGACACCTGTAGAAATCACCATCTACATTTACCTGCCATCCCATAGAACTGTGTGAATTACTTATTGACTCACCCTCATCTATATATATATATATATATATATATAAAAGAGAATGTTTGTGCGTGTCTTTGTGTCTTTGTATGTCTCTTATGCGTTCGCAAACGGTCCATCCAATTGAGATGAAATTTTCTACAGATGTTCTTCTCATTCCCGCCAAGCCAACTGGTATGGTCTGTTAGTTTAAAAACAGTTATTTACGTATTAAATTGAATTTAATTAAAATATTGCAAGGGGACTTAACTTAAGAAAAGTTATATCAAGGGACATAACTTTTAGTGGCATGTAGTATTATGTAATTTAAATAATTGTTGTATTTTTCTTAAGTTTCATTAAATGTTTAAAGTAGTTATCTACAGTCATATGCGTTATAATATGATGATACAATCTTTAAGGCATTTTCACAGTATTCATAAAAATAATGCGTCTACTTTAAATAATATTTAAATTATATAACCCATTTTCTCCGCAACGGGAACGGGAAAGGGCCGTCGTAAAAATAATGGATCTATTTTAGATACATGAAAATTTTCGACCACATTTTTCCCGCAACGGGAACGGGAAAGGGCCGTTTAAATACGGGAAAATGTTCGAACCCATTTTTTAAGCAACGGGAATGGGAAAGCGCCGTCGCAAAAATAATGGATCTATTTTAGATATGTGAAAATTTTCGAACCCATTTTTCCCGCAATGGGAATAAGAAAGGGGCGAACACACACACACACACACACACACACACACACACACACACACACACACACACACACACACACACACACACACACACAGATAGATCCCCGCCAGGGGCTGGGCGAAGCCGGGCCAGGTCAGCTAATATATATATATATATATATATATATATATATATATATATATATATATGCCCATCCATCATGTGCCATGCCGATAAGCTTGGGCGGACATGTTCTGCCATCAGACCAGAGTCGTGGATCAGCTCTGTGTTCCTGTCTCGACCATGCCACGTGGCCAAGCCATCCAGATATTTACTTCTCAGTCGTCCCCTTGGTCTCTTCCATTCGATCTTGCCAGTCGTCCAGTGCAGGATTTACGTATAAGCTAAATAAGCTATAGCTTAGGGCCCCCAAGAAAGTGGGGCCCCCAAAAAATATTGTCCGAGTGAGCAATTGTCATATATGTATACTTAAATATACTGCAGTATTATTAGCGATTTAGTTGCTAACGGAGGACGCCTTTTTTCGGAAAGTTCAAGGTAATCGGATCCGCGGACCGTTTCCTGTGGCCCGTGAGTGCAGTATACGAAAATAACCCTGTCGTGTTTCCTATTGGATAAATACGAAACTGTTTTTATGAAAATCGCGAATGACAACTTTAACGAGGGGTCAAAAGGTTATTCTTCAGTCATGCATGCTTGAAAGCTATTGCAAGTGAATTGTTTGAAGGATATTTTCCACTGTTTGACAAAGGTAAGGAAGTTTATAGTTTGGCTTGTTTATTGTCAAAGGTAAGCAAATTTAACCTGCATTTTTAACTGCGCACTAAACATCCAATTTTACATATAAATGTTGAGTTTCAACAATATTCGTTATGCAGAAGACATAGAATAAAAAAAATTTGTGAGCACGGTCGTGGTGTGTACTCTTATTAAATTCATAATGTCGGAATCGCGGCATATTGGATTGGTGTCTGCTTTTTTTTAATAAACAAGAAGATTTACAATCATAAAGTTAAACAAAATATCAATATACGTTTAAATTCTATTACATATTTATTTTGTTGCTTTATATTTATTGTATTTATTGTTCATCTTGCTACATGACTTAAAATTTATGAAAGTCAAGTCAGTTTTCAAACTTGTCCATCGTCCATTGCTGAAATTTAATTGACTGGTTCACAGTTTTATTTGTATTCATAAATGTTTTATCAAGAGAATTATACTTTATTGTGCATTTAGAAAGCTGTGTCCATTTTTGCACCTCTATAGTAGAGGTTCTAGCAAGATTCGTTATGCAGAGGTGTGGGAAAAAATATTTTGTGAGACCACCTGGTTACATCTTTTCAATCGGGAAAATTCACAATGGCGGCATTCCAGCATATAATATCAGACTAGTGTCTGTTTTTATTGAAACACTGGAGATGTAGAATCATAATATACAAAATATCAAATAATTTCTACAGATAATTTGTGTTGTTGATTTAATAATTTTTATTCATGTGACATGGCGGAACCATTGTTGATTTGTCTGCCCACAGTTTGCAAGATGTCAACCAGAAGTTATAAAATTGGAGCTCAAACGAGGAAAAAGAAGCAGAGAGCTGAAGAAGAGCTTAGCAAGATAACACAATTAGATAGTTTCTTAACAAAGATAGATAAGGAGCCTGATGAACCAAAAGCCTCTACCACAGTGAGTCAGTCACAGGATATTCACCCTATTCCTGATACAGAGCCTGGTACATCTAGTTGTATAGAATCTACTTCAACGAATGAAGCAACAAATATTAAGATTAATAAACCAGAGAGTAGTACAAGCACAGAAGATTCAGCATAAAAAACAAACAGAATGATGTTGGGGTATGGGGTGATTTAAGTAAAGATGAGATTTTATACTGCGTAGAAAAAGGTCCGTCAGAATGTCAGCACTCAAATGGTTCATTTGAAAAATCAAAGAAGCTTTTTGCAAACCAAGACAGATATTGCTCGAAAAGCTTGTTCTATCCCAAACGGGCTAATGGTGAAAAATATTACAGAGAATGGTTAGTATATTCGCCAGCAACTGGTCGTGTATACTGTTTCGTGTGTAAACTCTTTTCAAATTCTTCTACACCATTATCATCCGATGGATTGTGTGATTGGCGCAACACCTATTTAGTTCAAAGTCATGAAAACTGTGTAGACCATAGAACAGCTTCGGTAACATATCTTACAAGAAAACGTGGCTCAACAATTGACTTCCAGCTAGCAGAACAGATAAATAATAAACGGCAGTACTGGAAAAATGTTCTTGAACGAGTTGTCGCAGCCATAATTACTATGGCAGAGCGTGGTTTACCTTTCAGAGGAGAGAAGGAAACATTTGGTTCTCCTCACAATGGCAATTTCCTTGGATTACTCGAACTTATATCAAAATTTGATCCTTTTCTAGCAAGCCATATACAAAAATTTAGGAATAAAGGATCAGATGTCACATCTTATCTGTCTAAAACAATGTGTGATGAATTTATCCAAATTATGGCACACAAAGCAAGAGACTCAATCTTGGATGATTTAAGAACTGCAGGGTACTTCAGTTTATCTGTAGATTCCACTCCAGACCGGTCCCATATTGATCAGCTCACTGCTATTGTGAGGTATGTTTCACCAGATGATGGGCTCCCTATTGAACGTTTTCTAACTTTCCTAGAGATGGGTAGTCACACAGGGGAAAGTATGGCTAAGATGGTGCACAACTACCTTACAAAAGAGTGCAAAATAGATTTTAGTAAGTGTCGAGGCCAGTCATATGATAATGCTGCCAATATGTCTGGCAAATACAAGGGTATGCAAGAAATAATATTGAAGATTAACAAGTATGCTATGTATATTCCATGTGCTGGTCATTCCCTGAATCTTGTTGGTAGAGCAGCAGTAGACTGTTGTTTAGAGGCAGTAAACTTTTTTGGAATTGTTCAAGAAATATATAATTTCTTTTCATCATCTACACATAGATGGGCAGTACTGTTGTCATTCTTCAAAGATGATTCAAAAGTTCCAACAAATGCAATACTTGATAGTTATGGTGGAATAATTTCTGCATTGCATCAGCTGCATATTGATACTACAGAGAAAGGCGAAACAAGAAATCAAGCCATAAACATTTTGAATAAAATAGAGGAGTTTGAATTTATGGTATTGTTACGTTTGTGGAGTTACTTGCTAGATGAATAGAACAAGACTAGTCAATCAGTGCAAGACCCCCAAATTAGTCTAGATGTATGTAGGAAATTGTATGCTTCACTTTCGGATTTTGTTAAAGGTTCCAGGGATCTTTTCGATCATTTTGAAGAAGCAAAGAAAAAATTGCCTGGTGTTGATTACAAGAAAAGAAGATATAGAAGAAGGCATATCAATGATGATGAAGATGATGCTTTAGAGAACCTTGAGCCAAGACACAAGTTCAGAATCAAAACATTTATACCTGTGATGGATGCATTAGAGTCAAGTCTGGCACAGAGGGCCTCAGTAAACAATGATGCTGCAAAAAAGTTTTCATTCTTAACAAAACTAGAAGCTACAGAAGAAGATATTCATGAAGGAGTTAGTGCTTTATGCCAAATATATCCTGAAGATGTGGACATGAATCTTATAGGAGAAGTCAAGCATTTTCATCAATATGTTGGACATAGTCAAGCCCATAGTTCAGCGGAACAAGATAGTCTGACACATCAGGATCTGTATAGGGTAATATTTAACGATCGTGTCCAATCAACATTCCCTAATGTAGAAGCAATTTTGAGATTGTTTCTTAGTATGATGGTTGCAAATTGCTCTGGAGAAAGATCTTTTTCTCAGCTGAAGAGGATAAAAAATGAATTTAGAACAACAATGACTCAAGATAAATTATGTTCCCTCAGTCTCATGTGCATAGAAAGCGACAAACTACGCAGTTTATTATTTGATGATGTCATCAGTTACTTTGCTCTGGCAAAGGCAAGAAAGAAAATATTTTAGTTTAATATAATTCCTTAATTCTTATAACATGTTTCAAGAGATTAGATAATAAGCCTTTGTAAATTGTGCCTTTTAAAAGAACTTTTGTTTCTTTTTACCAGAGCTTGCATTTTTAAGTTTTTTATGAATAAAAATGATTTTAAAAAGGTTTATTATTTCACTATCAATATACTTCTTAATTGTATTTCAGTTTAACCCTCTAGGTATCCGAAAATCATATTTGTCACTGACATAGAATATCTGGAATTATAAAGGGCCCCATATTTCAAATAGCTTAGGGCCTTATTAAGTTTAAATCCGGCCCTGACCATCAACTATTCTAGAGAGGCTATTAAAATTATGTACTGCCAACATACAATTCAACTTTCTAAACAAGTCATATCGCCAAATTGACGGAGTGGCCATGGGGAGCCCACTTGGACCTATTCTAGCGGACATCTTCATGGCACACTTAGAAGAAAAGAGATCCTCAGAAATCAATAACTTGGCCTTTTACCGTCGTTACGTGGACGATATACTAATTATCACCACAGACTAGCTACAAGCAACGTCGTTCCAGGCCACAATGAACGAGACACATATAAACATCTCTTTATCTATGGAACACGAACACAACGAAGCGTTGTCGTTTCTAGATATCCTAATGAGACGTAGAGCAGATGGCACAATTCAAAGATCGGTGTACCGCAAAGAAACATGGACTGGCCAATACTTAAATTTTCAGAGCTTCGCACCTGTCCAGTACAAACGGGGCTTAGTACGGACCCTGTTTGACCGTGCTAGGAAGATATGCACCCAGGACACACTGACAGAGGAATTTAAAACTCTGAAGAATGCCTTAAACCTGAATGGGTACTCCACAGGATTTATAAAGCGCCACTGCCAACAGCCCAAACCGAAATCAGAAGTGACTACAGTCCCTAAACTCAAAGTATTCATCAAGCTAACCTTCCGAGGAGATGACGTAATGCAACGTCTGCGGGACCGGCTCACCACAGCAGTCGAGCGAACATTCTGTGCTGCAGCTCTAGTCATCAGGTACAGAAACACACCGATCCCAGTCCCAGCAGTAAAAGAACCTGTAGCTTTGTACGCCAAATCAAATTGTATTTACCAATTTACATGCAGATGCGAGGCCATCTACATAGGCAGAACTGAGCGACAGTTACATTGCAGGGTTTCGGAACATATTCCGAATTGGTTGGACAAGATACTACACACAGAAGATGGTAGCCTAGGCAGGCCGACACACCGGAAAAGTCTGGCTTCATCGGTCGGGAGACATGTGCTCGAGAGTGGTCACGTGGTTGAAAGAGACAGTGCCTTCCGTGTGTTGTTCAACACACAAAGTAGTCGATTGTTAAAGTTTGCTGAAGCTATACTAATCAACCTTCGTAAGCCGTCCTTGTGTAAGCAGAAAGACATGTTAGTCAGTTTAAAATTACCGTAGTAGACAATCGGCATTACTGTGCGAACATATGTATATTTCAGTTTGAAGGATTTATCTAATTAATTCACGTAAGTTGTGTGATTTCTGCAGTATGTACCTGACGAGATGCAGCGAAATATGCCAGGCAATAAATCGTGCAATCTATTGTTTGTGTCTTCGTTATTCAAATTCATCACGGGAAAACATTGTTTTGAATCTCAGGAAGAAGACTTGGTCGAGATGGGCTGTGATTGAGAATAATTCTGGCAAGTATTTTCCTTACAACTGAGAGCAAGGAGATACCTAGGTGTTGTCGCAGGAATGGCGGTTTCCTTTACGTTTGTATAGGTGGACTATTGACGCGTCCTTGAAATATGTTTGTAAAGACTTGGTGAAGCTGCTCTATTAGAACCGGCCCACTTGCCTTGTATATCTCTGCTGGGATGGAGTCAGGACCAGGCGCTTTACCGCTGGAAAGTTGCTGGATGGCTTTGTTTACTTTCACTAAATTTGTGTCTCTCTGATTTGGTTGAGATTGTGTAAGATGGTATCCTTAGGATAGATAGCAGCTCGTTCTTGTGCCTAGTTATTGTGCTGTGGCTTGTGTCCACTACAAGAGATAACATTCATTTTGTGTACATGACGTGAAGTAGTGTTACTTTACAAGAATGTGCCGTTTTCTCATTCTCATGCATAAACTGAACATACAACATTGATATGAAATAAACTATGATATCTTATATTTTTATATTTTTAAAAACAGGCCGAGGGGGTGGGGTGGGGGGGGGGGGTAGAGAGAAAAAGAGGAGATAGGGAGTATTAGGGAGTGAGAATAAAGCTACATTAGAAAGAAGACTACATTGTGGGAAAGGACATAACAAAAACGTTTTTTTCAAGGGACATCACTAACTGCATTATAAATATATTATGTGATTTAAATAATTGTATATTTATCTTCACTTTTTATAAAGAATTTTACAGAAATTAAAACAATTAGAAAGGTTACAACTAATACGATAAAAACCTTTAGCCATGTGCAAAAGATTTGTAAAATTTGTGGCTTTTTTTTACAAGTGCGAGAATTTTATAACCTATATTTTTATTTCTTCTTGATTATTCATGTGCAATCACTGGCGATTTCATTGGCAAGGAAACTCTTCTCTTCACAACGTGTCCACAGTGATAAAAACTTGTGTTATTTTTCCGGATGTTGTGGTGATATTCTGGATATTTCCCCGGTATTATTACCGGAAACAACAAATTTCAAGATGTATTAAGATCCACGACACTGGTGATCGAGTGAAATGGCGAGTCATGACCGCCCACGCTTTCCGGCATGGCACATGATTGATTGATTAAGAAGCAGAAGAAGAAGAAACTCTTTAACATTAATTCTCTTGTGACTTTTAATGTTTCAAGTCTCTCTCTCTCTCTCTTTCACTCTCTCTGTCTCTCTCTCTCTCCTCCCCCCCCCCCCCCCCCCCCCCCCACCCCACCCACTATATTTTTCGCTCCCTTTTTTTCTTGAATATCTGACGTGAAAAACTCTGGCTCCGAAATAGTTAAAAATACTAAATAGCTATCTTCGCCTAGTCGTCCACAGAACGCTAACCATAATTAAGCTAACGAGTTCCGGGCAGTTGGAACAACCTGGTCCTGTATGAAAAGTTCGGTTCTGCGGAAGTACGTTACATTACCTACACTGGTAATGGCCTACCAGTGTCTGTGACATTTCCAGCCATGTTGTATCGTATGTAATATTAGTCTGTATGCACCGCCCTTGACCTGTGATTTAACAGACATGGCGTAGTCGCTTCGGCGCCAGCCGTCTGGTGTATATTAATGTCTGACATGGAAAAAATACACCTGATGTTTGTATGTGTGTTGTGTGTGTGTGTGTGTCTGTGTGTGTGTGGTTTTTTATACGCAGGCATGTGTGTTCGTGGTGTGGCAGGAGGTAGAGGGAGGGAGGGGGGAAAGGGTGGGAGGTAATCCATGTAATAATATATGAGGGTGTTGCTAAGAGCTTACTGCATATCCCTTAGGCTCTGAAGTTCTTTTGCTTACTTTTACCCCCCCCCCCCCCCCCCCCCCCCCTCCCTAGCTCAGAAGATCGTATTCTTACCCATAATATACCTCCTCCCCCAGCAATCTGATTATAAGTCCGTCCGTCCGGCCAGATCCCTTCGTCACTCCTGGTTGTCTCATTCTTGCCAGACCATGGTAATCCATTTGCTCCTCCGAGGTGTGCACGTGCTCCCACAAGGCCGCAACCACGTCTGCCTTGTCATGTTTCAATACTCCACCAAGTTCTGCAGAGCCAGCCAATCTGGCCGCATGTTCATTTCCCAGCACACCGGCATGCCCCGGAGAAAAGATCCAGGCGATGCTTGTCACCCGTGACCTCCGAAGCGAAGCAAGCCACTCCGCACGAAGTCTGCCCGTCCTCACCCTCGTCAGCATGCTTTCTGAGTCAGTTACAATCACGATGTGTGTGTGTGTCGTATTCTCCATCCAGCGGAGAGCCGCAGTGACTGCCTCCACTTCCATTCTTAAGCTGGATGTTGTGGTATCATATGCCAGGCTCTCCTGCCCCAAACATCGACCATTAGCTTTGGCTATGAACCCCCAGCCACTTCTCTCACCTCTTGACACCGAACCATCTGTGTAGATAATCACATCACTCGAGTGAGCATTGTCCTGAATTAGTTGCTGGATTTCCACTTCCGTGGCCCCTGCTGGCCACTCCCTGCACTCCCGGCTTAATGTGATTATAACTCTGCACAAGTCTGACTGCTCCGCTGGCACTCTGACCCACTCCTCTCCACGCCTAATGTTCTCCAAGGGGCACACCTGTCTGATCGTATCCTCCGCCTGAGCCATCCATGATTTCCCTCTTATCAGTCGCTGACCCTTAACTGCGTCCAGCGCCTCATGCAGTGGGTGGTCTGTGTCTGCAGCTACTCTGAGGTATGCCTTCGCCTGCATCACCTTGAGCCTACCAGCAACAGTCGGCAGACCAAGGATGTAACGCATACACACTACTGGGGTGTCTCTAGTGCATCCCAGAATGACCCGCATAGCTTCGTTCTGTATGCGCTCTAACTTCACCAGCTGACTCTCTGAGACAGTGAGCAGACCTAATCCATAATCAATTACTGAGAGGATCAAGTGCTGGTATAGTGTGAAAAGCATTCTCTGCTCTATGTCCATTGCAGCCATAGTTTTAAGTGCATTGAGTCCCTTTTGAGATCTTGTCACGACCGTCTCCACATGGTCCTTGAAGGATAGGCTCCTGTCAAATGTGATCCCCAGATACTTCAGTTTGTTCTCTCTGCTGACATTTCTACCATCTATCGCGAGGCTTGGGACATCAGCTCTTACAATCCTGTTGTCCAGAGAGCACCACAAAACAGCCGCCTTTTCCGGGTGGATGACAGCACTCATTTCTGTGCACCAGTCAATCACTTATCTACTGTCGCCTGTAACTCCTGGGCTGTTTGCTCCCTATCTCTCCCCTGCCTATATGCAAGAATATCATCTGCAAATGTTAGTATTCTTCCAACCCCTGGTGCTTCTAGGTTTGCAATCTTGCTCGTATACACATTAAAGAGCACCGGTGAGACTGCAGATCCCTGTGGCAGTCCCGGGGTTAACATATGTGGCTCTGAGGTCCATGCACCCAGACGGAGAGCAACCTGACGAGAATGCAGGACGGCAGCTATCCAGTTCACCAATCAGGGATTGACCCCCTTCTCCATCAGTGCGGTCATCAAAATATCATATCGAACTCTATTGTACGCATCCTCGAGATCAAGCGCTACCGCCATCGTTTCCTGTCAACCCTGGAACCCCTCATAAACGTCAAAGGCAAAAGTGGCTGCATTTGACCAGGTATCTTTTCCTGGCCTGTGGCTCCCCAGGCCTCTTGGAAGAAGCTTCCCACTTTCCAAAAAATCCTGCAGCTTAACAGCGACTATCTTCTCTAAAACCTTCCCAAATGTATTTTGAAGGGTGATGATCCTAAAGCCGCTAAGCTTTGATTGATCCTTGAATGGTTTTGGGAGAGGGATGAGATAGCTGTGCACCCAATCCTGCGGTACTGATGCTGTCCTAATGCTCTGGTTAAAGCAGTCGGTCATCTCCTCCAGGTCTGCTTCGCTTAAACCCTTCATGTGGCCATACCTGACCCCATCGGGCCCTGGTGCCGTGTCTTTTGCCTTTTTCAAAATGTGTTTAACATCTTCCACCCGTATGATGTCTTCATACTGCATATTCTTCGTGGTGCCAGATAGCTCCTCTCTAACTGCATCCCTGGTGTCTGCATCATTATGATTGGTCTGCTCTAAAAATCTCCTGAGAAACGCCTCCCCTTTCTCTTTGTCTGTTGTCACGCGCACACCATCATCTCTATAGATTGTTCCCACTGCCATCGGCCGATCTTTTCTCTGCATTTGCCTGTGCAGTTCCCAGAATTTTTGCAGTGTTTTATCCCCTCCAAGAAACATTCCCATTTTGCCTTGTTGGCCTCTGCAGCACAGCGCTTGAAAACCTCCACCTTGTCTTTCTTGACATTTTCCGCTGTGTCCACTTCCTCTCATGAGCTTCAAAAAAAAATTGTCAAATTGTCAACAACAAAAAAGTCAAATTGTTTGGCCATGCAAGTAGGTTAACAACTAACAAGCAATGATGTACAGACCAGATGGAAGCAGAGGAAGAGGCCGACCACGTAAACGATGGATGCAGGGAATAACAGAGTCCATAGGAAGTATCAATACATGAAGCCCATAAGCGGGCACTCTCCCGCTGTTTATACTTCACCTCGACACCGCAAGGTACAAGATGAACATGATAAGATGAGTCAGCCACTGCTTTCTGAACAACCGTCACCCATACCATTTCATTAAAAAAAAAAAACATAAGGCGGTCTGATGCCAAATCACTCAGCTGTTTCAAACGCGGCATGCGAAATTACGAACTGCATGCGTAAACCCTTCACCACGTGGCCAGCATGTATGTATATGCGCGCGCGCACACGTGCACAGAGAGAGAGAGAGAGAGAGAGAGAGAGAGAGAGAGAGAGAGAGAGAGAGAGAGAGAGAGAGAGAGAGAGAGGATACGGGCATCCTGCTAAGTGGTTCTCTTGTCCAGTTATTTTTAAAACATCAAGAGCTGTAGGGGAAGCGAAGATTAGTAATACAGTAACCTACCATACATGTCGTAAGGAGCCACTAAGGCGGTTTAGCGTGAGACTGGCCACCTCAACCCACAGAAAACTGTAGCTGCATGTAACGTGCATGTGTTAATGCAAAACTGGGGTGAATGTACTAGCTAAGAATTTTATAATACTATCAAGGTTACCTGCGCCAGAGAAGAATATGCAGATGTGAGGCCAGGAGGGTTAATCACAATCTTCAACAAACTGGGGTAATCCCAGACAAGGTGATGGTTAAGGCATGTACCCATCAATATAAATCGTCAGCTACTGGGGGAAACCCCTACACAAGGGGTGAGGATATCACATACTTATCTAGAGTAAAATCATCGGTGGGAAGGTGAATCGTGTAGTCGACGAAAAAATAAAGGAAAATTCTAAATGTAATTTTCATGGGAACTAATAAGTGGGATCAGGGGTTAAATGATGTTTCTTGGGAGGTTCGGGAAGAGGGGATAAAGAGAGAAGTCTGGGCAAATTATGAGCAGTGGATTTTGGGCTGAGTGAGGGGTACCTGCCAAGATAGTGACATTGAGAGTTCATCTGAGTTGTGGCTGAGTGAGGGAAAACTTCGCCTGGTGGCTCTCAGACAAGTGGGGTTCTGAGGCTTAGCGAGTTATTCGGTGTATGGGCTGAGGGAGAAATCTCAGCCACGCTTTCAGTGAGTTCAGACACGGGAAATAGCCTGAGGATTCAGTGTTTGGAGCTGAGTCCGAAGAGAAGAGGCTCAGAGGTGGTTAGATTCACGGATGGAGAAGAGTCCGGAACAGTGTATTGTGTGAGGCCAGTAGACGGCAATAGTGTGGTCGCAGGAGCTTACTGTGTTATATTCTAATCTGAGTGTGTTGGACACGCGCTTATGCAATCTAGACAGATGTTACTGGTGAATGTTCCTGAAGAGTGTTATAGCATTGAGTTTGTTTTGAATTAAAATATTATGTGCGCAGACTCGTGTTCTATATTGATTCATCGTTGTTGAGCAGTCATCCGACACGATTATTCACACTGACATCCTCTAGACACAACCACAGCCACTTCTATCTGTCAATCACCTTGTGACACTGCACAATCCAACCACTCATGAACAAGACTAAATATGGCCTGGCGTGAGTTGTTGGGGCCCTATGTTTCATTGGCAGATGAGAGGCAGAAGAAGAAGACAGAAGGATTATGTGCAACAAATAGTCAGCTTACAGCAAAAACTGCCAGTAAATTTCATAAAAATAATGGTTATGTCCAATGAGTCATACGCTAAACAGTTGTTGTATTATCATTACCAAGTGCCATGGCGGTAAGTGTGTGCTGTCATGGTCTGCCATCTCACATGATCATCAGTCATAGATCTAGGTCTGTGCTTCTGGTCTCAGTTATGCCATTCAGACTATTTATTTCTTTGCTTTCCCTCTGCTCTTTTCCCATCCAATCCTTGCCAGTTGAGCACTAAATTTTTCAGTTTATTTCTCCTCATAACGTGTCCCAAAACAAGTCTTGACTGTGTACATATAATTTCTCAAATCAATTTATAGTTTTCATTCATTTCTTGTAAGACTTGGTCAGTGGCTTTTCTCTCCATCTGTGGTATTGTTTGCATTTTCCTCAGAAACCATGTTTCCAATGTTAATATACACTGTGTAAGAAAAAAGCAAAAACAAATAATTGCACCCATTTATTTTTACACATGGAATGACTACAAATGCAATACATTGTGCAGGCTTTAGAACGACTATTATGAAAGCACTTTCAGTTAAAAGTTGATTCCCAGCTGGAGTTGGTCCTGTCTGAGAGAGATCTTCTTTCCTGTTGTTCCGTGTTCATGACCAAACTGTTCTCATACCAGCAGCAGCCTGGCTAGCTGTGGTCAGTGCCATTGTTGGCCATCACTCAGGTTTTGTGTCCAAACTTCATCAGGGACAGAAACTTTAAACAAGAATAGCTCTTGAGTCAGCTGAGTCTTTTTAAATGAACACCAGGGATTTTTATGAGAAGGCAACAAGGATGGGATTTAGGTTACATAATCGCATGTGATGATTTAATATATGTGAAGATTTAATACTTGAATTGAAAATCCAATGGCAGTCTCATATGTACTCATGTACACTAGAAGAGGATGTGTATCCTCGTACACTAGAAGTGTATGTACAGTCTGATGTGTATCCTCATACACTAGAAATGTATGTAGTCTGATGTGTATCTTCGTACACTAGAAGTGTATGTAGTCTGATGTGTACCCTCGTACACTAGACGTGTATGTATAGTCTGATGTGTACCCTCATACACTAGAAGTGTATGTACAGTTTGATGTGTATATTTGTACACTAGAAGTGTATGTACAGTCTAATGTGTATCCTCATACACTAGAAGTGTATGTACAGTCTGCTGTGTATCCATGCATACTTGAAGTATATGTTCAGTCTGGTGGGTTATGACAGAATAAAATTAAACAAAAGAAAAAAGGTATGTTGTGATCATGCAGAAGAATAACAAATATACAATCATAAACTATACCCCACTTCCTGGGTATCTAGCAATCTTACTGTGTATAATGTGTATTTTATATCAGATTTGTTGTATTTGTGCTGTCCCTGGCAAAAGTTGTTGGAACCCTGTCAGAAGTGTGTGGCATATTGTAACTTATTTATTCTTACTTTACCTCCATATTTTTGTGTATTTTTAAATATATGTTCCCCAATACATTCTCTTTTAAGTTATTTATGAGATTTATATTACTGATTATTTAGCTGACTAGGTGTCTTCAGAAGGTTAAGTATGTAAGTTTGTATTTGTTGTTTCTCTACAGGATGTCAACCTACCTTTCTTCCTTTCTTTAAAACATCTTATATTATGCAACCTAACTCTTTCATTGTCTCTGAATATTGTCACCCATCTTGGACCATCTTGTTTGGGAATCAGTGGTGTAACTACTGTCCAAGAGCTGAATTCTGAACATCACAGAATGGCAGTTGAGGATTTAGAACAATCACAGTACTCTCAGGAATGATTACAAACACCTACATATGAAATTATGGGTGACTACACCACTGGATTTAGAAAACACTGCTCTCCAATAGATCGTCTTTATACGTAGATTTTGTAAAAGACAGGCATGCAAGTATGAACCCTAGGTATGTAATCTGTTATCCAGTTTCTAGTACAAACCAAGGACAAAGGAATATTTATTACAGATTTAGGTATACGTACATCTGGATCCTCACCAGAACTATGTGCTTTGTGCACATTCTCCCTATGTGATCTAGGTCAGGAGACTGGAGCACTGGAGGAGTCTCCATGTACAATAAAAGTCATCCTTAACACTCACAATGGCATGAGCAAGGTCTTGATTCCTGGGCTCACCGCTGGCTACAGGAGGGAGAGACTGACCACCTATCCCTCCATGCACTCAGTCCTACATGTGATGGTCCTGGCACATCACAGACCCAAGCAGCTTCCTGCCTCAGGATTCAATTTTAGTCTTTTTATAATGCAAAAAATCAACAACTGGAACATACTAGAAGAGAGTGAAATCTGCCAGAATGGTCCACTTTGATGAACACGTGCTGCTGGTGTGCAGTCATACCACAACCTACCAAGTGTGTCATCAGAGATGGATAAGAAAGGCGAGGATGGCTACTTAATCCTGTAGAAAATCAGTTGCAAAATCCAACCAATCCTGAATAGGTCTCCTGAAAATATAGCAGGACTAGGGGATCATCATCATCCTCACGTGGAAGGTCCTTCGCTCTCATTACGCCAGATAAAATCATTTCTGGATCCACCACCAGGTGCCCTGTCTCAAGCATGTTCATGCTCAAGGTGTCTGCAGTGCCCTGTCTCACGCGTGTTCATGCCCAAGGTGTCTGCAGTGCCCTGTCTCATGCCCAAGGTGTCTGCAGTGCCCTGTCTCAAGTGTGTTCATGCCCAATGTGTCTGCAGTGCCCTGTCACAAGCGTGTTCATACCCAAGGTGTCTGCAGTGCCGTCACAAGCGTGTTCATACCCAAGGTGTCTGCAGTTCCCTGTCTCAAGCATGTTCATGCCCAAGGTGTCTGCAGTGCCCTGTCTCAAGTGTGTTCATGCCCAAGGTGTCTGCAGTGCCCTGTCACAAGCGTGTTCATACCCAAGGTGTCTGCAGTGCCCTGTCACAAGCGTGTTCATACCCAAGGTGTCTGCAGTTCCCTGTCTCAAGCATGTTCATGCCCAAGGTGTCTGCAGTGCCCTGTCTCAAGATTGTTCATGCCCAAGGTGTCTGCAGTGCCCTGTCTCAAGCGTGTAGATGCCCATAGTGTCTGCAGTGCCCTGTCTCAAGCGTGTAGATGCCCATAGTGTCTGCAGTGCCCTGTCTCAAGCGTGTTCATGCCCAAGGTGTCTGCAGTGCCCTGTCTCAAGCGTGTTCATGCCCAAGGTGTCTGCAGTGCCCTGTCTCAAGCATGTTCATGCCCAAGGTGTCTGCAGTGCCCTGTCTCAAGCATGTTCATGCCCAAGGTGTCTGCAGTGCCCTGTCTCAAGCGTGTTCATGCCCAAGGTGTCTGCAGTGCCCTGTCTCAAGCATGTTCATGCCCAAGGTGTCTGCAGTGCCCTGTCTCAAGATTGTTCATGCCCAAGGTGTCTGCAGTGTCCTGTCTCAAGATTGTTCATGCCCAAGGTGTCTGCAGTGCCCTGTCTCAAGATTGTTCATGCCCAAGGTGTCTGCAGTGCCCTGTCTCAAGCATGTTCATGCCCAAGGTGTCTGCAGTGCCCTGTCTCAAGATTGTTCAAGCCCAAGGTGTCTGCAGTGCCCTGTCTCAAGATTGTTCATGCCCAAGGTGTCTGCAGTGCCCTGTCTCAAGTGTGTTCATGCCCAAGGTGTCTGCAGAGCCCTGCGTTCATCTTTGTGCTCGCTGACCCCTTCTGCTGCTGCCTCCTCCAGCAGCCTAGACATGGAACCCATGACCACCGGATCCGCAGGCAAGTCTCTAGTCACTATGCTACTGTGGTTCTATTTGTAATTTGACTTGTGTATTGGTAGACGAGGACATTGAAAAGTATCCACAGAAAGTGCATGTAGGTCATACAGATGAGAAAGAACCAAGTAATATTGATCTCACTAACTGTAGGCAACAAACACATAAGAAATATGGTGGTGGTTATATAAAGAACATAAAACAGATTTTATTGGCAAAAAATCTTACCAGTAATCTTCTTCTTCTTTGTTCATCCGAAGTGTTTCTTTTTTCAGACGTAGTTGCATTGTGTCCAGTTATACGCCCATAGGCCGACACATCCTACTTCAGCGGGCGTTTGTTGACCGGGTTAGCCTTCCCGGGACCAGTAATCTTAAGAGGGATCATCATCATCACGTGACCTGCCAACAGCGTAGGCGTTCATGCCTCTCCACTGATCTCAGTACCCGGTGTTCTGGATCAACTCTGCTGAAGGTATTTCTCCATGCCAATGTCTCAGTCCATCCAGCATCATTTCTCTTGGTCTGCCTTTACCTCTTTTCCACTGATCTTTCCAGCTGTCACAATGTTCCTAAATGCCTCTCTTCTCATCATATGACCAAAGAATGTTGTTTGTCTCTTTCTTATTGTTGTATATGATGTTCTAGTTTCATTAGCCTTTTCCATGCAATCATTGTTAATTATTCTGGCAGTCTAAGGTATTCACAACATTCGTTTCAAGAACCACATCTTCGTCACTTCTAAGCTCTTCCTAATTTGTTCATTCATGTTCCATGATTCACTGCCATACAGTAAACCAGGTTCTATATAACATTTCAGTACTCTATTTCTGACATTTAATGATGGTGTTTGTCCATCAAGAATGATGATGACCATTCATTTCATCCAGTGGGGTTGAAAGTATGGAGCCGTGAGTTCTAAGATGGCTGATAAGGCCTATGTTGGTTCAAAATGTTCTTTGACAATGTGGGCAAAGAATGCTTGGCGTTCCAGTAGGAGGATCTCCTGCAGTGGTTTTGGTGCAGCCTTTTGTAAATTTAATATCGACTTACTGTATATCATACTTTTAATTTAACGGCAGCTTTTGCTTAACCTATTCTGCTGTTAATCTCTGTTATACATCTTCTATCTGATGTTATGATTGCCACTAGATATTTACATTTATCAACACCACATATCACTGCCAGATTGTTTCACTGAAAGATCTCTACAACCATGATGACAAGATGTTTTGACAAGAAATATACAACTATAAGAGATCGTAATATGAGATTAAACAAAGCATTACCATTTCACACAAAATACAAAGGATGGGACTAAAATATACATCGGGTTACAAATGTGCTCAACAATAACATACAGAATATTCTATGTGCGTCTCAAGAAAGAAATCCTGTGTGAATTCTTCAACAAAAATAAATCCAACCACAAATATTATGTTAGAGATTACTGTGGATACCTTTCAGACACACAACAATGAAGACTGGGCAGGTTTTCTTAACACATGAAACTGTATTTAATTAGGGAAGCTTTGACTATTTCATTCATACATAACTGGAAATATGGTCTCTTTGGTCAGTTATATTTGTTTTAATGACATTTTAATGAACAGTGAGAATTCCAATACATAGAATTTGTGTTTATGAAAACAAAAATTCTTCTTGTAAACCCTGGATGAGAAAACAAAAGAATGCAGTGCAGTCAGACTTTAATGCAGAGTTATATGCGTCTGAGGACAGAAATTCTCAGTGTTAACATTAATGTAATACTATCAAGAAATTCTCAATGTTAATACTATTGTCATATAAAGATTTCTCAATGTTAACATTACTGTCATACCATAATCAAACACTCAGTGTCAACAATTTTGAAATTACATACATAAATTCTGCATTAAAATTAATATCAAAATATAAACAAATTCTCATTTCTAACATTAATGTCAAATTATAAAGCAACATTTAACAAACTAACACATTCTAGTACCACCATTATTCAGTAGTTTTATGAAAAACATATAAACCTAATAAAACACACACAATGACATGAACGGCCAACTGTCCACACAAAACACATATTCTGATCTCTAACTAAGCTCTCTTATCCTTGACAGTTGGTGAGTTCCAGTAATAGACTAACTGTGTAGCAATGATCCCATTACAAATGGAGGATAAGCAATAGGTGGATATCACCATGATGTCTCCTGTTTCTTGAATGGATGTGAAAATCCTAGCGCAGGAGCCTAGAAACAGCAAGTATACAGTCACCACAGACAGCTGGCCAGTGCTACCGTTTTTGAAGTTTTCCCATGCCTGAATACACTGGTAAAGAAAATGAAAATATTAATATAAGACATGGCCTCCAGTAACTGGTGGGGTGTGTGTGTGTGGGTGGGTGAGGGATGTGTATGGCTGGGTGAGGGTGTGTGGGGGTGGGTATGTGGGAGGGTAGGTGTGGGTGTGGGTGATATGTGTGGGTGGGTGAGTTGTGTGTGGGTGGGTGGGGGTGTATGTGGGTGGAAGGGGGATGTGCGGGTGGGTGAGGGATGTGTCTCATAACATTGTAATATGCATTGTTTATGTTTACAACATTCATTTGACAATGTATTTTCCTATGTGAATGTATTATGCAGTATTGATGAATGAAAGATGAGTGATTGGAAGGGCCGAATGTAAGACGGGCCTGCGTGCCCAATTTGTAACCCTTTTAAAATAAAGTTGAATTGAATAAAATAATAAAGACATGTCAGGTGTAATAGTTTCTACCCAGTTTCAACCTTTCAGTAATGGTTACAGTTGTCTTCTATTGCCTTTTATCTCTCAGTAGATCATAGTCCCCAAACAAGCTCACACCAAGCCTGTCTATCCTTCACTATATCTTGTAGTTCTTTCACTCCTTCCTTGTCTTTCCGATTTATGTGTTTGATTTAATTCTCCATGTGTTTCCAGGTGTCATATTTTGTCTACCCATGATCAGAAGCCCCTGTGACACAGTGGTTAGAAAACTTGCCTGTCAGACAGTGGCCTGGGTTCAATCTCAGCTGAGACATGATGATTGTTTCTGAATAGTACAACTCTGGGGTCGACCCCACGCCTCATAAAAATGGGTAGCAAACAATGTTCTGGGAGTTGTCATGGAAGGAAAGGTGATGGAGAAAGTAACTAGCCACCCCACCTCATATAGTGTGGCTAGAATATGTGAAAGCCTAGCACTTCACACCCCACCTCCTCAGGAATGCTAACCTGGTCAAAAACGCACGGATGTGTTGGCCTAAGGGTCTAGGCCCAAGGGTGCATAACAATACACCGCAACTACATCTGAAAAAAGAAACACTTCAGATGAACGCAGAAGAAGAAGACACCCCACCTCATATAGTGTGGCTAGAATATGTGAAGGCCTAGCACTTCACACCCCAATGGTAGTATTTGCTAAGACACCTGGGAAGGTTAACCCGGTCAATAAATGCCTGCAGAAGTCAGATATGTCGGCCGAAAAACGCAAGTTTCGCAGCTCTGCTGTAAACAGGCACAACGCAATTATGTCCAAAAAACACTCCGAATAAACACAGAAGAAGAAGAAGTATCTGCTAAGACACTAGCTTTATCTTTTTCTTCTATCTTGTATATTCACGAAGGAGGACATTTTAGATTAGCTATTTAACTGTTTTCTCAATGTGTGCAAGAATTAAAGTGCAGCAATTTAACTCCAAGAATGTAACCAACTGCTTGAAGTCATATATCAAAAAAATAAATAAATAAATAAATAAAATTATCCTGAAACAATTTCCTGGTGTGGGCCTGTGATGTCATAACACCATCATATTTTGTAGGCCTGAATGCATGCAGGAATAGGTGGCTAATCTTTCCTTCACGTGCCCAATTTGTGTCTTTTAAAATAAAGTTGGTTCATTCACTTTTGCAGGCGATGACCCCAAGTGTCAAACCTACATCTGACCATGCTCAAGACATTATGACAATAGTATGCGCGTGGTCAGATGAGGGTCTGGTGCCAGTTCTCGACTTTCACTACGGGAGGGACAGATGGGCCACCTAATTCTCTTGTGCACTCAGGTCTACGAAATGTGATGGTGCTAACACTTCACAACCCACAAAAGGTGTTTGTTGCGGGACTTGTTGAATTATGCACCTCTCATACAGTGATCAACATGTCCAACCGTCAGCACACACTTGTCTCAGATTTACTACTTCTTGGCAGATTCCATCCAAGGTCACAGGCTCAGGTTCTACAGGTATAGCTGGTTTTTCTAACAATTTTGCCAGGGAAGTGGCCTTCTGGTCTACTATTTGCAATTTCCACGTGCTGATTGTTTGTCCATATCTACATGTGTAGGTGATGTGTTATGCATGATGTGTTCTTGATTGTCTATTGCTGCCAGAGCAGGAACACAGTGACATCCGTCAGTTCCAGAGCAGGAACACAGTGACATCCGTCAGTTCCAGAGCAAGCAGCTTTAAGGTGGCTGAATAGACATTTGTTGTAGTTAGGGCAGAGGAATGCAGGCAGCCAATCAGAAACAGATGTGTGTATGGTATGGTGTATGGTGTGGTGTACATGTGGTGTGTGTGGTTATACAGATAGCAAGAGAGACAAGAGATACCTTTCACACAATTTACCTTACTAAAGGACGCCATAAATATATTTCCTGCTTGCAAGACTGTCAGCAGGCTCATGGGTGCAGCTGGAGACAGCAGGAATGCCATACATGCCACATAGACAGACACGTATATAAGTCCTTTTGTCATTTGCCCAGTATATAATAAAACCAAAAAGGCGATGATGCTCGTCTGCACAGCCAAGGACAGAGCTTCCCCATAGGATCTAAATTTGAAATATCAGCAGAGAATCTATTGTTTATTTATACTTCACTGTCTATAAACTATAAGGATAGGTTTTTGTGCATATGTTACGCAAGTAATCATTATGCAAGTAAGTAAACAAAACTTTTACATGAGCTGATGCATACTGGGTAATGGTCTAATTGGCACACAATTCGTAATGTAGTCAATATCACATCGGGCACCTGAATTTCCAAGAACATTTCTTTGCACAAAACTTTAGAATTTTACAAATCTGCTTCGATGGGGATTCAAACACATGGCATTCAGGTAATCATGCTAGCCACTGCAGTTCTCTAACAATCATTATGAGTCTACAGTAAATGATCTAGGTGCCTTGTTTGAGAAGCGGTTAGTGAATTGTGGCTCAACAATGAAGTGGTTCTGGGTTCTTTCATCAAGATAAAGCAGGTTACATTGCACTGTTTTCTCAGTGCAATCAATTTCGACAGGCATTTTTTTTGGGTATGCCTTCCCTGGTATTTGACTGTCTCCTGTCTACCTACATGGCTGCAGGTCTTTTGAGTCTCTTTTTGTCTGGTTCCTGCACATTGAGTTATCTGACTTGGGATACCATGTGTAAGCCAAAATAGCATACAATAAAATCTCAGGTAAAATTCATGCTAGCTGCCATACACTCTCATGTACAATATTCATTTTCCTTTCTAAAAATCTGATGTGCATTATATGTATACAATTTGACATATTTGCTATTGAAATTAAGCTACATTAAAAGTCTTGTGTTGTTTTTGTCACAATCTGACTGTAAAAATGACGTGAAATTGAATGTGCCAGGTGTTTTCTTATATGTCAGATGCTATTTAAACAAATGTGTCTTAACAGAAAAATTATGGTGTGCGGGAATTTCCATTGTACCATGAAACATTGGGCCAAATCAAGCATGTGTAATATACACAAGTGCATTTTACACACAAGATTGTATAGTTTGTTCCATTTGACTAGACATCGTTAGTTCAGCAGTTTGCCATTGCTTTCCCAGCTGTCCCAGTTCAATGAAATGAGTACCAGAAACTGATTTTGGTTACGTAACAGTGGCTGAAGTAGAACTGACATGATTTACAAGGGTGTCACATTAAGACATGGACAATATAGGTTTTTGACACCATACCCACAATAGTCTAATGTCATGAAAATTGGTAGCCAACCATAGCATCAGTATCCAGTTCACTATGACTACAAACAATGATATACCAATAAACTACAACTACAAACAATGATATACCAATAAACTATGACTACAAACAATGATACACCAATAAACTATGACTATAAACAATGATATATCACTAAACTATGACTACAAACAATGATACACCAATAAACTATAACTACAAACAATGATACACCAATAAACTACAACTACAAACAATGATATACCAATAAACTACAACTACAAACAATGATATACCAATAAACTACAACTACAAACAATGATATACCAATAAACTACAAACAATGATATACCAATAAACTATGACTACAAACAATGATACACCAATAAACTATGACTACAAACAATGATACACCAATAAACTATGACTACAAACAATGATATATCACTAAACTATGACTACAAACAATGATACACCAATAAACTATAACTACAAACAATGATATATCACTAAACTATGACTACAAACAATGATATAACAAACTACAACTACAAACAATGATATACCAATAAACTACAACTACAAACAATGATATACCAATAAACTATGACTACAAACAATGATACACCAATAAACTATGCCTACAAACAATGATATATCACTAAACTATGACTACAAACAATGATACACCAATAAACTATAACTACAAACAATGATATATCACTAAACTATGACTACAAACAATGATATATCACTAAACTATGACTACAAACATTATATCAATAAACTATAACTAAACAATGATATATCACTAAACTATGACTACAAACAATGATATATCACTAAACTATGACTACAAACATTATATCAATAAACTATAACTACAAACAATGATATATCACTAAACTATGACTACAAACAATGATATATCACTAAACTATGACTACAAACATTATATCAATAAACTATAACTACAAACAATGATATATCACTAAACTATGACTACAAACATTATATCAATAAACTATAACTACAAACAATGATATATCACTAAACTATGACTACAAACAATGATATATCACTAAACTATGACTACAAACATATCAATAAACTATAACTACAAACAATGATATATCACTAAACTATGACTACAAACAATGATATATCACTAAACTATGACTACAAACATTATATCAATAAACTATAACTACAAACAATGATATACAAATAAACTATGACTACAAACAATGATATATCATAAACTATGACTACAAACATTGGCGTAGGCATTCATGACTCTCCACAGATCTCGGTCTTTAGTTTTCTGGATTAACTCTGCCGTTGATATTCCTCCATGCCACTGTCGCAATCCATCCAGCATCATTTCTTGTGGTCTGCCTCTGCCTCTCTTCCATTCGATCTTTCCAGTTGTCACGATGTTCACCAGCACCTATCTTCTCATCACATGACCAAAAAAAAAGCTAAATGTCTCTTTCTTATTGTTGTATATGTTTTAGTTTCGTTAGCCTCTTTAAGGCATTCATTGTTAGTTACTTTGGCAGTCCAAGGAATTCGCAACATTTGTCTAAGGAACCACATCTCTGTTGCTTCCAATCTCTTCCTAATTTATTCAATTATATTCCAAGATCCACAGCCATACAGCAAAACAGGTTCTATATAGCTCTTCAGCACTCTCTTTCTTACATTCAATGATAGTGACTTAGTGCATAAGATATTCTTCATTTTCTGAAATGCAGCTTTTGCTTGCCCTATTCTGCTCTTGATCTCTATTGTGCATCTTCCATCTGATGTTATAAATGTCCCTAGATATTTAAAACTATCCACTTGGTGAAGAATTTTCCCTTCTATGTCAATTTCACATTTGGGTGTCACCTGTTCCTTTGATATCACCATTTTTACTGTTTTCTTGATATTCAAGATATTCTTTGCACTCTCTGTTACTACAATTTCCAACAATTGTTGTAGGTCTGTTGCATTATCCGCTATCAATACTGTGTCATCTGCATAGCATATATTATTTATATTATAACCTCCAAATATTATTCCTGGCTTTTCTTTGATCTCTCTCATTATTACTTCGCTATAGAGGGTGAAGAGATCCAGTGACAAAACACATCCGTCTTACTCCCAACTTTATGTGTTCATAATTTCCTTGGTTGTAGATCTCGACACAAAAATTAATAACTCCGCTTAGAACTGACATACAGTCTTCATTGAGATACCGCTAGATTCATCTTGTCAATTTGTATCCAATGGTGATGGTTTCATAAGTAAAAACCCAATTTTAAAATATTGTCGATATATGCTATTTTCTAGGCATGTTTACATGCAGCAGTTTGCATTTACTTTCTGAATGGCCAATACACATGCCATTGTGAAAATCAACACAAAGCAATCTACTCCCAAATCGTCTCTGGCCGACTTCAGACCTGGGATGTCGTGATTGTGAAACTATTTACTACACCTAAGCCACAGATGCCAACAGATGCACAGCTTTTCTAAGTGTAATGATTTAGGGAGCCCAGTTTACTTTAAAGTGTCCATTATAAAATGTGATGGTTGTGTATGTGCACTGATTTACCACAACATGTATAGACTGTGTAGTTTTACAGAAAGATTACTGAACGTAAAAAGTGCCTACTAGATCACAAACAGCCAAAAAATGCTGGGGTTGATTGCCACGTCCTTTAAAGGATATGTAACTAACTTTATTAACAGAATGGCAAAAAAAAATATAAACGTACGAAAATGGAAACTTGTGTCCAGCTCCATAGGCCCAGGTAGCAGATATGCCGACCAGCTCAAGGGTCACACCAACCAAGCTAATTCCTTCCCCGCTCTTTGCTTTCCATATTTTGATAATCTGTGGCACTTTCACTGTCAGAAAGTAAAAATAAAGCTAAGTTAATAAACATTCAAATGCTAACTATGATAATACAAACAGGAGGGAAACATAAGCCATTACAATATCAATAATGTTCTAGTATTATTGCTCCTCTTCTGGACCTGAATGTAGAGGACAGCAATAGCTGGGGACTCCGTACACTCTTGTTGATGTCACTGTGCTGAAGCTGATCTCATTGTGTTCATGTCACCTTATTGATTTCACTGTGTCAACACAGAAGTCATAAACAATAGCTCGCACAATGTGTTACCTGGCATATGTCACTGCATTTCATCAAGTGCCTGCTGCACAGTCAGATATCAAATGATGTGAACAGATTAATCCTTTCCTGGCTGAAATACATAACATACACAGTCTCCATGGGAGCCGCTGTGGCATAGTGGCTTGACACTTGCCTGCCATACCAGTGGTCAAGAGATCAATCCGCATACAAGTGGATTCAAATTTTAAAGACTGACTTGGCTTCCATGTCGATTCAGCCTAAACTGGATAGTACAAAATGTCTTAATACTACCATCACCCATAAGTGCCGACAGATCTATAACAATGTGTGTCCAGCAACATATGCCCATTGCACCTTAAGGCGTGTAACAGGGACTTTTACTTATTACAGTGTATCGTGAACTAAGGTTAGGGCCTCACTAGTGTCCAAACACTGAATGTCAGTGACAGCAGGTCCATCATTCTATCAGTACCAAAACACTATTCTAGGCAGTCTCCGTGGTGAAGTGCTCAAGTCACCTTCCTATAGTTCTATAGTTCTAGTTCATTTTCAGGCTTAGTATTTGGTCAATGAGTTCAATTTTTAAGGAGATCCCAGGGGATCGTTGATGGAGTCACAGAGATTGTGCTCTGTGTGATGCTTCTGGCAGGCCATTCTGCAGAAAGAAATCGGGCCATATGAAATACAACACAGTGCAATGAGGCCGATCCTTTTTGCCTTTAAACCCTTTGATCCACTACTCTGGGAACTTCTGCAATGTCACTGATACAAAACTGTATTTACTATCTGCATTCCTTTGGATCTATCAGTGATGTTGAGAGGGATAACACGCTACAAGGGCAGCAGGTCGCACCCTGGCGAGGACACTCTAGCACGCCATTGGTGTCAACACAAGTGGAGTGGCAGCTCGAAATTATAAACGAGATGCTTAATTTGCAAATATATAAATGACAGGGTTCACTTCCGACAGTGGGAAAGATCTCAGATCTCAATGAACAGTTACTGCCTGGACATGCCGCTGTCAGTAAGGTGCTATTCTTTCATTATCTCTTTCTTCATTGAATGAATCAGGAAAGGAGTACATTCCCTAACTCGTGCACCAAGCAAAATTAACGCCCAGTCAAATTTGATTGAAGGAGGCTATTAAGTATATGGTGGCAACAGGAGAGTTGGAGGTGAAAAGATGCAGAGAGAGACCAAAAGAAAATATATACAGTGGCATCAGGGAATGATGGAGCATCAGTGTCAGAAATGATTGACAGTACATGAGACAGACGGCTATGTACAGACATGACCAATGCCACATGGCATGAACTATAAGAAGAAGAAAACTATTAAACAGTTCAGGAAACATTGCTAGCATTGAGATAAACTGTTTTTACTACATTTGCTCCTTTCCTGGAATCCAGCAGCAACATCAAACAATTTTCATTGCTCTTATAATGATAGTGTCTGTGGCAATATTCTTTCCCCATGGTGAGTTCATCAACTGCATGATAACACCAAATCATTAGCGTGAAACGGGTTAGTGGATAGATCATCCACACTGCACACCAATCATTCAGTCCATAAGTGCTTGCATCCCCACCTCAGTATCTCCCTCAGGGTGTAGCAGCCGATGATGCAGTTCTGTGTTGATTTACTGTTCTTCTTTGGCTCCCTGCATTTTACTCGTCTGGTTTAATTGCCCTGCCTCTCTGAGGGCATTCAGTATATCAGCATGGATCACTGCTTGTCCACTTTCCACAGTAGCCCTGCCTGCAAGCCTATCAAGCATGGCTGCCACACACACATAAATGAAGCTGATTTCTGTCCACCCCATCTCAAACTTCCTGTGCCTATTCAAAGAGTCACAGAGAAAGCCAGCCTGGATGCAAAATGTCTCCAGCAGCGTGGGACATTACCACTGTAATGATACATTTGTATTTAACAAACCTTGACTAAAATACAAAGATAACAGGAACTAGTTGCTACCTATGAAAGACAGATACCAGATCTTAATGCTGACAACCTTATTCATTAGATTCTACTGATGATAGTGTTTCTAGCAGGTAATTCCAGGCAACACAAATAATTATATCGACAAGAGAAACACTAGTTTACTGCTTAGAATCATACACTTCAAACCCTTTTATCAACAAGAGAAACACCAGTTAGTTAGTTAGTCGCAGTTTACTGTTAATAGTTAGACTGAAGAGTGGTTGGCCGAGTGGCTAGAATGCTGGATTCTCCTTCGGGAGACCTGGGTTCAAATCCTTGGTAAGGTGTGGATTTTTTTTCTGTTGGGGGAAAAAAGAAAATCCTAACCTGCACAATTTCACTGCGACTGCACTAATTCCTCGGGCCCATGACCCCCTTGCCATACATCGCTAGGTACTATATAGGCAGTAAATGACATTTTTGACAGATAGATTCCATGACGTCATTTTATAAATAACATAAATACTACTTTTACTGTTCATAAAACACTAGTTTTACTAATTTTCTCTGGGCGCATGCATGGATGCTTAGTCTCCACCAGCAGACTGAATGGGTGGAGGTGAGAGCTGATATGCAGTTTTTGTAGCACATTGGTATGCATCGGCATCAGCCTCTGCAATTCATTTTGCCACTGCCAATGTTGGTTCATAACTCCAGCATCCAGTGCTACTAGAATGAATGACTAGTGTGATACCCATAAGGGTTCAACATGCAGACCTCATCTGGCAAACTCAGACAGTGTGTATGTTTTCATGTATAATGTTCAACACTGCAAGCTCATATATTTGATCTGTGCTCTAGAAGAGAAGACAGCACTCAAGAAATAAAGACAGAAAGCAAAGTTATGTTAATCACAGTTCAAGATGTTATTTCCATGCCATGTGACATATTGGGCATATGGCTTTCTTCTCCTGCCTTTCTCCTCCCAGTGGAGCATAAGCCCTCAACCAACTCTGTCATGTTGTTTAAAGACTTGTTCATGACCGATTGAATTTGGCAGCTTAGCTTTTTTACAAGATGGGGTAGCCAGTCTCAGGCCAACCATCCTTAGTTGCCTCATATGACAAGCATGGTTGGTTACAGTGTTATTATTCTTTATTTTCATTACAGGCCATTGGGGCCATACAGGTGGAGATATGGTCATATTTGTAGATCAGACCACACTTCCCAATACATTTATGGTACTTATATTTAACAGAATATATGGTAATTTCAAGAGACGGAATGGCTAAAAACTCTGGCCACATACAAATAGATAATATGACCATTAAAAGAACGGAAACATACAAATACCTGGGTACAATCTTCAACTGCTCCAACATCATAAGGGAAGAAATACAAACTAGAATCAACTCTGGAAATAAGATATACTATGCACTACAACATCTACTAAAATCAAAGGCGCTATCTCGTAACACCAAAATCACAATATACAAAACACTGATCAGACCAGTTGTGCTGTATGGCTCTGAAACCTGGAGTACAACGAAAGGAGACGAAGCCTTGTTACAAACCTTTGAGAACAAATTTTAAGACGCATCTTTGGACCCATTAGGGATACACAAAGTGGAGAGTGGAAAAGAAGAAGTAACAAAGACATTTATGATTTGTTTAAGTCCCCGCTAATCACTGGTATCATGAAGGCTAATAGACTACAATGGCTGGGGCATATAGAAAGAATGGAAGATAATAGGGAAACAAAACTCGCTTACACTCAGGAAATAAATGACCGTAGACCCCGAGGTAGACCAAGAAGGCGGTGGAGAGATAATATACATACAGACCTACAAGCACTTGGAATCAACGACTGGCAAGAGAAGGTCCACCAGAGAGACGAATGGAGACAGATTGTATTTGCAGCAAAGAACCTCAATGGCTCGGAATGCTGAAGAAGAAGAAGAAGAAGATATTAACAGGCTGGGTCTATCCCAGAGCCATGTGGGTCCATACAAATCATCCCTGCCTCAAAAAGGGATTTGAACCAAAGATTACTGGACCAGCAGGTGAGTGTGCTAGCCATTGCAGCAGCATAGCTCCACGGTTATGTCAATTATTTCTAATTTCTACTGCTTATCTTACCTATGAAAGATCCACTTATGATGGCATATCCCAAACATTTGCTGATGAAGATTTTCAAACAGGGAACTAAAATTGTCAAAACAGAAATTAGTAAGCATCATGCAACATAATCAATTCTTTATCCAAACCACTTAGTTATGGTCATTCACAATGCAGCAGTACCTAATACTATTATCATCAAAGTCCATTGATGTTATAAGTAAACTACAGTAAACATAAGTAAGGTAAAAGTAGGGGTATTCCATTTATGTGGATGAAGAGAGAGGATAAAGAAGGTGGTGCTGCACTTGTCAGTGTTTATGCTGACACACCTCTATTTTCCCATGCAACTAATGCATCTATAGCTCTTTGTAGCAGCCTGATGGCAACTGAAGCATGTTCGTTTGTGCTCCATAGGACCAGATCATTAGCGTACACTGCCACTTTATTCCGTGTGGTAGTTCGGCAACAAGGTAACTGACAAATATAAGGAATAGTTTAGGAGACAGGACCTTCTGGGACACCATGACACAGTAGTACTTTCTTGCTCTCGAGTCCATCTGTCTGTGCTCAGGCTCTTCTGTTGTGCAAGTATGCTTTCACCCATTTGTGCATTCTTCCATTCACTTAATAGTTTCTTCATGAGACCTTCTTCCCAGACTTTGTAAAAAAGCTTTCTTTAGGTCTATCCATGCCGCAAGCAGCAATTTCTTATCCTGGAATCCATCATATTTTTTTGAGAAAGGTGGGTAGTCTGATCTTCGGTAGAGATAAAACAACTTATTTTTTGCATAGTTTCTGCATACATTCTATACGAAGAAAATCACAGTAAACTAACTGTCCTTTGGTATTCTACCATCATCCATCCTCCTAACATGTCCTATCCATCTAAGTCAACGAAGACTGAGCATGGAATAAATCGTCACACAACCTGATCTTTCCAATACTTCAGTATTTGTGATTTTGTCTTGCCTCTTAATACCAAGTATTCTTTGCAGACACCACATATGAAAGCTGTTTAAACGTTTCTCTTTGTGTGAGTAAGTTGTCCAGGTTTCACTGCCATAAAGAAAAGTACTCAGGGCACAGGTTTCTTCTTCTTCTTCTGCGTTCATCCGGATTTTTTTTTCAGGATGTGACTGCATTGTGCCTGTTTACAGCAGAGCTGCGTTCTTGCGCCGTTAGGCCGACACATCCGACTTCTGTGGGCATTTGTTGACCGGGTTAACCTTCCAAGGGGGCACAGGTTTGATAGACATGGACTTTTGTTTTGACAGTAAGCTTCCTGTTCTCCCAGACTCTTTTTGTTAACCTGTTCATTGTTGTTGCTGCCTTACCAATCCTGATATTGATTTCCTGATCAAGGGATAATTTGCTATTTACCACTGATCCTAGATATGTAAAGTGGTATACTATCTCTAGTTCGGCATCAACAATAAAGATTGATAGTACCCATGTGCACCTTGTGACATAATCTGTGTCTTCTTGTTGCTAATTGTTAAACCAAATTCAGAACAAGCATTGGAGAAAGCAGATAGTAGATGGTGTAATTCTTCCTCAGAGTGGGTCGAAATTGCAGCATCATCTGCGAAAAGCAACTCTCTGATCAGTACCCTAATAATTCTGGTCTTGGCCTTCAATCTCTGAGCGTAAGTGAATGTATATACCACCATCCTGATCACGAAAGGCATATTTCAGCAGAAGTGAAAAGTATATTCCAAAGAGGGTGGGAGCTAGTACACAACCTTGCTTAACTCCACTCTTGATTTCAAACTCTTCTGAAGTTGCAACATCATGGTAGGAAAATTGCGACACAATCATGATGTTGTTGAGTGCTTTCTTAGTAACTGTTGATGGTGTTTGTTCTTTAGTATTGGCCCCATTTGTCCAATGAGTTCCATTTTCCAATGAATTGCAAACGTCCAATTTTAGTCCTTCTTCATTTCTGATTTTTCTCTTCTTGATGCATTGAGTATCATTCTCAGGAATCTCATTTGTGTTGTGATTTTTCTGTTTTCTGTTTCTGTCACTGTCCAGTTTGGGCATTGGTAAGCATCAAGTTGCCGGTCTCCTGGTTTCCTATCAGGGCTAAATGGTGTATACCACAACAAGCAATGATGTACAGACCAAAATCAAAATTATACACTTCATGCCTGTGTGGAACGATTCCACAATGGACGGAAGAGTTGGTGGGCAGCCAATCTTCTTTAGTAACCAAATCAAATGCCTTTGTGAGGTTGATAAAGGCAATAAACAGTGGTTGATTCAGTTCACTGCATTTTTCGCAATGAGAATATCATATCAGTGGTAGACCGGTTCTGTTGGCTACACTGTGATTCGGGGTAGACTTGATCTCCTAGGACCTGAAGTCTGTGCAAAACAATTCTGGCAAATACTTTCCCAACAATACACAGAAGTGAGATACCTCTATAGTTGTTACAGTCGCTCCAATTGCCCTTGTTCTTGTACAGTGATATGATGCATGAATCTTTGAAATCCTGTGGGACTTATCCTTCTCACCAGCATAGCTCTATTAGCTGGTGGATCTGTAGAGAGTGTGTCTTGCCTACTCCTGATAACCTCTACTGGAATCCCATCCTTACCCGGAGCCTTGCCAGGTGCAAGTTTATTTATAGTATACTTAACTTCTGTTATGGTGGGAAGTGTGTCCAGGTGGTCAAGAGTTAATAGGGCCTCTAAGGCGTTAAAGGCATCATCCGCTAGTTTGGTCTCACTTGAGTAAAGCTCCAAATAGTGCGCTACCCATCTCTCCATCTGCTGTTTCTTATCAGTGATGATTTCTTAAGTCAAGGTTTTCAGTGGTGCACTTCTTTTGATCATTGGACCACAGGTTTTCTTTATCCCTTCATACATGCTTCTGATGTTTCCCTTATTACTTGTATTTTGAATGGACTCACATAACTTGATCCAATAGTCATTTGCACACTGCCTGGCAGCCTTCCTAGCTTGCTTCAGCTCACTGAGTGTGTTACGCATTGTTCTTTCCATGTGTCTTAAGAGAGCTATCTTCTTTTTATCAATCAATGGCTGCAGTGTCTGGCTGTTTACTGCAAACCAGTCCTGCCTCTTATGATTCACAGTGCCGTAGACCCCTACTGCTGTTTTATAAAGAGTTTCCTTAAGTTTACCCCACTTTTCACTTGCTGTACAATTTTCTGATGTATCAGTAAAAGCATCTTCAAGTTGCTGTTGGAAGTCAAAGCACTTATCAGGATCGTGGGTGTTAATAATATTAATCCTGGGGCTAGATTTGTATTTAGCTGTGTAGATTCTCTTTGGTCTCAGTCTAACCCTTGCAACAACCAAAGAATGATCTGTATCACAGTCAGCACTGTGGTAACTTCGAGTTAATGATGTTTGGTTCAGATGTCTCCTTGTGATGATGTAGTCGAGCTGATGCCAATGGCCGGATCTTGGATATTTCCATGTGACCTTATGCAGCTCTTTTGTTTTAAAAAAGGAGTTTGTAATACACAGGTAATTTCCGGTGCATTGCTCCAGCAGCCTTTGCCCATTTTCATTCATGTGACCGATGTTGTATTTCCAAGGCACACTGGCCATGACCTCGAGTCCTTGCCTACACGAGCATTGAAATCACAGAGCATATAAATGTAGTCAGATTTTGGAACTGCCTTGATCACAGAGTAACTCCTCATAGAACGAATCCTTCATATCATCAGGGGAAGTTAGTGTCTGTGCAATGCAGTGATAATGGTGGCAAAACCACAAGAGGTTGCCAAGCGCAGAGATAATAGTTTTTCTTTACCTCCAGCTGGAATTTCAATCATTCCCAGTAGCGAATTCTTCACTGCAAAGCCCACACCATGTTGCCTTTTTTTCTGCCTGCTCTTTACCCTTCCAAAAAAAGGTTGTAATTATTTTCCCTGAGTGACCCTTTCTCATCGAGGCGAGGCTACTGCAGGCCAGCTATATCAATGTTAAGACGATTGAGTTCGGCATAAATCACAGCCGTTTTTCTCACATCGTCAATATTTGTCAAGTCAGTGGAAAATCCTGGACACATGGTTCTTACGTTCCAGGTTGCAAGCCGTAGCTTGAGGTTTCTATTTTTCTTTTTAGTAATACCTGGTGCATTGGTTTTACAGCCTGCGATTCAGATTTTGTCCTAGCCCCAAGCACCCATTGAAGCAGGCAGGCTGTGGCGGATCAGCACCCAATTGGCTTGAGGCGGGCGGTAGCTGATCAGTGACACCTGGTGTCTCCCACTGTCAGAGGCAACCCGTGGCACCCCATGTCTATGCCAATTGACAAGGACTTATAACCCGTAACTGCTACCTCTCGCTTTGATTCCGAGACCGGTTAAGACCAGGGATGGAGTTATACCTCTCCATAGCACAAAGCCTGGGCTAAAATATAGAGACCATGTGTTGCCCATGCAGCATGATCCCTCTCTCGGCCTGTCTAGTTCACTCCAGAGGAAAGATAACAGCAATACATCTGGAACAAGACAAGCTGCAGAAGCTGCCGGATCAGCAAAGCAATGCTCTAACTGTCCGCCTGTCGGAGCTTCGATCCTAGACCAGCTGCCAACCAAGGCTTAGGGCCTGGTCTGCCCTGCCATGACATTTTGTCTTTAGCTTGCATTTCCTCGCACCAGGATAAGGCTTGTACCCTCCCAATTGCGCTCTTCCGCCCGAAGCCGTTGGCACAATGTGGGGTGTCAGGTTTGGTAAGCGCCGCCCAACGTTCGGCGCTAACAGAAAGCAGGTAGTACCGTCTACTGTCATTACGGTAGCTCAGTCATATCTGACTAAAACCTGACCATTACATGATGAAATTTAATGATTTTAACAGGACGAATTACATATCAACTTTATGTTTATGTTACGTGTCGCCACAATGTTGCCAGTTTGCAAAATAATAATACACTTAATTTTTGAACAAAACTACTTCTCTTACGCCACGCTTAAAGCTGGGCACAGTTTACCCCTTCTACAATTTAAGTTTAAGTTGAACAAATGCATACCTACTTTAATATATTATTCTTGTGAGAAAATAATAAATAAATAATGTCTTCTCCTAAGCCCTGGCCTCCGCCTTTTTTTTTTTTAGCTGCACCGTAAAATGTGTAAGCTGTCTGTATTGTTAAAAGTGTGATCGCGTTAATTTCGCCGAAGCAGAAATTAAGAGAAAAAATCATCAGACCATCGAAGAAGTTGTACTTGATGAAAAACTCGTCGAAACAAACTCCAGGAGTCAGTAGTTGCAGCCAGCCGACTAAAAAGGCCGGTATTATTGTATCATTGGCAGCCATGGGTTGCAGAAGTAACATGCACACAGTTGCCAGCTAGGCTTCACACCTCGTCTGTTTGACCTGCGAAAGTCGCACACAAGTCGCGGCAACAGTGCGGGCATGTCGTTAATAAAGTTGTTCTTCGTTTCTCTTTCGGGGCGAGTGCGTTACACTTAGTTATGCACCTTACTAGAGAGGGGGGGGGGGGGGGGAACAAGATTACTTTACCCGGGGTAATCCGATCATCACTTTCAACTCCTGAGTTAAATTTTTTTAGGTGTTTTTTGGGGTCTGCTTTTTTATTGCTTTCCTTGTCATATTTTGTATTTTCTTCTTCTTCTTCTTCTTCTTCTTCTTCTTCTTCTTCTTCTTCTTCTTCTTCTTCTTCTTCTTCTTCTTCTTCGTTCTCCTTCAGACGTCAGTTTGAACAAACGCAAAGAAAGCTGCAGTCAACGTAAGCTTGTTGATATCCCCGTAGAGCAGAGCTAATCATAGCCGAATTGATAAGAGCGCTCGTTCGTAAACATCCGGTGTGCTGATGGCGAGGTTGCCGGTTCACCCTTTAGTTGGATTAAAATGTTGACTTATTGCCATGGTCCAGTTTATACAGGCCTGGAACATTGTATGAGTTAGTAACAAGCGCGGTCTGCATGAGGACAGCGCGTGGAGTGACCTGGACATTGGTCACAAAAGCGTGAAAAGCGCTCCGGACGTTTTGTGAAAGGACAAAACGTCACTTTCAAATCACTTGTGTCGAGTTTAGACGTGGTTCTTTGCTCCGTAGCACGACCACACAATGTTAGTTAGTTAAATCTTTCCTCTTGAGCCCAAAGCGGCGCATAGGGCAGAAGTCATGGCTCTCCATGTCTGGCTGTTCGCTGCCACCTGTTGTAGATCTTGGATGCTTGTTTCGCCGTTGAATGGGCCCTCTCTGATGATGGTTCTACGCAGGGTCTCTCTTGGTCTTTCTCGTTTTCTTTTCCCTAACGGTATCCATATGAGGGCGTGGTGGGGGAGTCTTGTCTTGTCCATTCTGAGTTCATGGCCGATGTAGTTCCAACGGCGTTTTCTTATAAAATTGGATATAGTATCTTGCTTGGTCTCTTGTCTTATTTGCGTATTGGTTCTGAAATCTGTTCAGTGGAGGTTTGGAATTCTTCTTAGACATTTGTTCTCAAAATTGTCTAATTTTTTTTATCTAAAGCTACCGTTGACTTCCAACTTTCACATCCATACGTTAACTCTGGAATCACTCAAGAGTTGAAGATTTTAAGTTTCGTGTGTTTGCTGAGTGTCTTTGACTTCCAGATGTTTGACAGTTTATTGAAGGCACAAGATGCCAGCGCGATTCTAGATGATATTTCTAGTGTTGAGTCTCCTGTAGATGTCATTTTGCTTCCTAGGTATGTGAAGCTGTTTAATTTTTCAAGAACGTGGTTGTTTAATTTATGTCATCTGAACTGTTGGTAAGATCAATAGTTTTTGTTTTGGCGGTGTTAATTTGGAGACCAATTTGTCCTGAAACATTTTGGAGATGGTTTATTTTCTCTTGGGCATCTGGGTGTGTTGAACTCAAAAGCACCATGTCGTCGGCAAAGTCCAGATCTAGAATTTTGTTAACCCAATGGTGTCAAATGTCAACCCACACAATGTGCCGCTACATTATTAGTTAGTTGATAGACTTTGTGGCTTCTCTAAGTGTTGGTATGAGCCGTGAGCGTGGGTATAAATGACATTGTTTATAAATGACAATGTTGACAGTACTTGGAGAATAAACAAGTGGAAACAGTGTTCGTGTTGTGTTCTTCAGGAAGTGTTGAATTCTGTTTCGAATAGCTGATTGGTATCAAATGCGGTGGAAGAGTGGTACTGGAGCCTAATATAATAGTATAGATGTGATGATAAGAAGACTACGCCATCATCTTGAGATATCAATAAAATGGCGCAGAAGCACGCCCGCACAGAGAAAAGGTGCATATCATAGAAAGGAAGAACTGTCCGCACATGAATTGCTATGAACACAGAGTCATCGAGTTTGTAAACGTGACTATATATCATACATTTCCAATCAAACCACGCATTAGCCATAGACGTAGGAACAACTAACGTGTCGCCTATGTCACACGTTTGCAGGACAGTTGGACGAGAGCTATGGTCGGAGCTGGACCTAGTTCTGTCGTTCCCGTAGAATGGCCATTTACTGAGCCCCTATATTGTTAGTAGATGTTTAGTTGTTGTGTAGACTCTAGGCATTTGTGAAACTGATTTGTGAAACTGATACTGTGAATTGTTCAATGTTTGGAGTCAATGTAGAGTAAAAACGGAACTGCGCATTGTTATTCAAGGCGTGTTGAGTTTGGTCCAAACCACTAGTTGTCGTGAATAGTGCAGTGAAAGAACTTAAAACTAGCTAAATACAATGAGAGAATTAATCACAATGAGAAGACCATAGCACGGCCTGTCAGAAAGGTATTGGTCGAGAAAGGATGCACAGAAACGTGACACAGTCAGAAAGATCAATCGACAGTTGGCGCCACGACTCCAAGGAGTGGAAAAAGGGAAGGTTAGATGGGCAAGATTTAAGTATGCATTGACTACTAGCCCAGTGCAGGTTTTTCTGCCCTGACTAGTCCTTAATTAAGCCCCTACCAATTTACACACAAAAGCACGTATGCACAATTGGAAAATAACAGATAACTATGAGTTTAAAACAAACTACAATCACGTTTATTGTCTATCATTAATAATTGTACATGATGGTTCTCATAATGATGATGGAGAATTTATGGAAGTTTATACAATATAGCGGAGCGGCTGGCTGAGTGGCTAGAACACCGGGCTCTCTTTCGGGAGCTCCGGGTTCGAATCCTCGGTAAGGCGTGGAGTTTTTTCTGTCCGGTGCAAAACCAAAACTCTAACCTGCACAGTTGGCGGCGACTGCACTAGCCATGCGGCCTTAATTCCACAGACTCAAGACCCTCTTGTCCTACACCGCAAGGTATTATAGGCAGTAAATGACAGCTGTTTTTTTTTTATTAAATGAGATTTTAAAAAAAATACAATATAACAATTATGTAAGTGAAATGATGAAACAAATTACATAACTTTCATGTTACTTGTATCCTATCTGGATCTGTGTCCGGGCTCCCAATCGAGATAAGCAAGAGCAGCAGGACGGTGTTCGGAACCGTAGAGTTCCGTCCTGTCACCACCAGGTCTGTCTCAGTCATTGCACGAGAAGACCTGGGTTCCTGTTGTGTGCTTGGAAGAGATAATCAAGAATGTGTATTATCTAGTTCTACATCAGTACAATCCTAAATAATACATACAATATATCACACCCATATACAATGACCAGTCTGACCTACTGAGCTCGCTTTGTTGACTTGCCGTCGACAATCTTACGTCCTGGCTCAGTGGACTTGTACAATGCTTGTAATAACATTGTGCCCACTTCTTGAATATAGAGAAAACAGTTTATTCTTCTGTTGATTCCTCTCTTGTGTTTCTTCCTCTCTTCTTGAATACTTTCAGGTAGGAAGCATTCTGGTGCCACTCGCGGCATTTTGCGACAGTTGGTAATAAGTTTCATACATAATCCCTTTGGTAACCTGGATGCTCTGATTTACACTTGATTCTATGATTGCTTCTTATACATCTTTTGGCCTCATGGTAGGTTATGTCTATATCAGGCTAAGACAGTCTTCCGTCTTCCTTTGCTAATCGATTAGCTTCTTCATTTCCATGTATGTTGTAATGAAAACGAACCCTTTTATATTTCTGTCGTAGTTAATGTAGTGTTGCACTAGGGTCAGCTGGTTCGGCAGTATGTCTGCTTTTCAGTATTGAAACAACAAAGCCATCCAGCAACTTTCCAGTGGCAAGGCGCCTGGTCCTGACTCCATCCCAGCAGAGATATACAAGGCAGGTGGGCGGGTCGTAATAGAGCAGCTTCACCAAGTCTTTACAAACATATGGGTGAACGAGACTATGCCACAAAATTCCAAGGACGCGTTAATAGTCCAGTTTAACAAACGTAAAGGAAACCGCCAATCCGGTAACAACCACCGAAGCATCTCCTTGCTCTCAATTGCAGGGAAGATACTCGCCAGAATTCTTCTCAATCGCCTCACGGCCCATCTCGATCAACGTCTTCTTCTTGAGAGTCAATGTGGCTTCAGATAAGAACGAGAAACTGTTGACACGATTTTCGCTGCAAGGCAGCTGCATGAGAAATGTGAGGAACAGAACTCCGAAATGTTCTCCACTTTCACAGACCTTACTAAGGCTTTTGATACAGTCAGCAGAGGACTGTGGAAGATTATGGTGAAATATGGCTGTCCACAACAGTTTGTCGAAATAGTGCGGCTATTTCATGATGGTATGCAGGCAAGAGTACAGGAATATGGTAAACTGTCTGAGCTCTTTCCTGTCACTAATGGAGTGAAGCAAGGATGTGTCCTGGCACCAACACTGTTCAGCCTCATGTTTTCAGCCATGTTGATGAATGCCTTCGAGAACAACGACATTGGAACAGACATCAGTTACCGTATGGATGGAAAGTTGTTCAATCTCAAAAGGCTGAAAGCTAAAACCAAAATTAACAGCGACACCGTCAGAGAGCTCCTGTTTGCTGATGATTGCGCTCTATACGCCAACTCAGAGGCAGACATGCAACACAATGTTTCAGCGTTCTCATATACCTGTGCCAACTTTGGGCTCAATATCAACACGGAGACGACTTAGTTATGAACCAGCCAGCTCCAGGGAATAATCACACCGTGCCGAATTTCAAGGTGATTGGTCATAGATTAAGAGTTTTGAACAAATTCACCTTTCTTGGCAGCACTGTGTCGCAAGCTGCCACAACTGATGACGAAGTTAATGCAAGAATCTCCAAGGCCAGCGCTGCTTTTGGCAGACTGTACAAGAATGTATGGGACAGAAATGGAACAAGCCTGCAAACAAAGCTGAAAGTCTATAAAGCAGTTGTATTATCCACACTGCTATATGTCTGTGAAACCTAGACGGTTTATCAGCGACACGCTAGGAAATTAAATCACTTTCACACCGTCTGCCTTAGGAAGCTATTGAAGATTAAATGGCAAGACAAGATCCCAGACACTTAAGTCATAGAAAGAGCTTCCATGCCCAGTATCCACACTATACTAATGAAAAATCAGATTCGCTGGGCTGGTTACTTAACTCGCACAGGCTCCTTAAACGATTGTTTTACTGCGAGCTGCGTTGTCGTAAGCGCTCCCAAGGTGGCTAGAAGAAACGCTTTAAAGACACTTTGAAAATCTCACTGAATGCTTTTGGAATTCATCTTGACACCTGGGAGACTGCTGCCAAAGACCGAAATTCGTGGCGTACATCATTACGCAAGGGTGCAGTCACTTGCGAAGCAACCAGGACTGCAAGAGCTGTGAAGAAGAGACTTGACAGAAAAACCACTGCAGGAAAGCCTCCTCCTGGAACGTCAAGCATTCTTTGCCCACATTGTCAAAGAACATTTCGAGTCAAAATAGACCTTATCAGCCACCTCACGGCTCCATACTTTCAACCCCGCTGGATGAAATGAATGGTCATCATCATTCTTGATGGACAAACAACATTGAAACAACTGACTTCGCATCCGTAAAGACAGCTGCTTGTTTCTCTTCATTTTTCTCTATCAACAGCATTTCTGCCCCAGTTTTTAAAGTTTCTGTCTCTGCTCTGAAGTTTCTGGAGACCTTTCTCGGCAACTACTGACTGTGTCTTCTTTGCCCTATTGTTTAGATTCAAAAGAATCCCCCACTTTCATTTTCTGTTAGGCCTATTTGCCGATTCATCTGTATATACTATATAATTATATATATGGGACCATGTGCTGCTTGGGTAATGTTCTTCTATGCAGTTTATTGTTGTTTTTCTTCTTTCTAATGCATTCTGAGTGTTATTTTTGTCAATGTCAGGAATGTTTTCCATCATTTCAGGCTGGCGCTGCTGTCGATAAGCTGGCTGGAAGTAAGTTACTGTTATTAATGGACTCCAGTATCAGCTAGACAGAAGCATCCAACACCACTTTTCCCATACCATTTTGTATGCGTGCTGTGTGATATTCTTGAGGCTTCCACAACAATATCACCGTGTACATGAATTCTTTTCTATTATCAATTTTAACACGCAACAAATGTATGCATGTATGCTTGCACACACACCACCACCGCCACCATCCAGCCAAGCATAATGCGGTTAATAATGCCACCCTTTGATGGAGACAAAGAGAGAGGAAAAGATTAGAAGTTTGCCAGAGGGAAACAATGCAGCTAACGGTCTAGTTCATGCTAGCAAGACGCTATTGGCTGCACGCAGTAAACAGACCTGGAGGGGTTGGGAATGTTGGTATAATTCGTGTAATAAAACAACGAAAACGGGGACCACAAACTACTACGTCAAGGCAAAGGGCCAAGGCCCCAAGGCACTTCCCAGGTCCTCAGTTACGCTGGCAGGTTTTCAGACTGCGGTTATCTTCGGTAAGAGCGGCAGTTGTCAAAATGGCTGTTCCTCAAGGTGAGAACTTGACACGGACGAAATAATAGCTGTACACTGTCACAGAGAGTTGTAGGCACTTTTAAAATAATGTTTGAAAGTTAATCAACTTTTCCAGTTGATGTATCATGATAAACAAACAATATTAAAACATTCACTTGAAAGATAGACACAGGCGGAGCAATTTGCGATAAATATGATACGCCGCAAGTTCTGGACAGAAAAAACAAAAATCACGCTTTTCTTGTTTCGTGATTCTTCGCTTCGTTTTTCCTTCACAGCGTCAGAATATGAAGAGAGTTTTGCAATGAGATCTGGTATAGGCTTTACACCGTGGTGCTCATTCCCCTGCTATGCCACTTATCTCAGGTTATGATTATCTGTCTTGCCGACGGTCGCTACCTTTCCCCTATTGTTAGGATTAGGGATCATGTTTTTCAAATTGAGGAATTACTAATGAAACCACCATAGAAAGATAGGCCTTAAAAAACCGTATCCAACGGTACCGCAGTGATGCCTGTACGTCAATTAGAAGCAGAGATATTGACATTTGAGTGTCATGATCTTGAACAAAAAGTTTCTCAGGATTCTGCTCTCTGCGCACCTTTCCTTTTGTTTCCCAATTGTAGTGTCTCTAACAAAATGTCTCTAACAGACACTACCATTGACGAACAATAATCAGAGATGCAAAAATACAAGACAAATTCTGCAGATTAAAAGAAAATTCTCATCTGACAGTATTCTCTCATTTACAGTTAATTCTAAAATAATAAATTGTACTGCCAGTCTGTGCAAGATTGTCTCATACGGGTCATAGACGGATATGAAACTGACTTCAAAAATATGTTCCATCATGTTAAATGATTAAAAAATTAGTATAAGTATACAAATAAATTATTAATAATCTTTAAACTTGCATTCTCTTTAACTTTAGTAGTTCAAATTGCACGTTTTGAGCGTAAAAAGTATATGCAGCCTAGACCAATCGATACCCTAGCTGCAGCCATTTTGGTTTTCCATTCACAAAGACAAAACATCTGCAGAAATATTTTTTCCTACCACATAAGCATCGATATCCGAGATGAAACTCCAAATATATGTAAAAATGGATGCAGAATTCAAAAATCCACCTAAAAACATGATTATATTAATTAATAAACCTCTAGAAAATAAAATTTCTTACCGTGTGCCAAATAATTTAATTTATTTCAGTCATGATAATGTCAACCAATTGCTATGCACAGAATGTTAGACTGACCTATTCTGCAGAAACTAGGCAATGAATGATTCTCCAAAAAACGAGAAGTAGATGCAGAAGCTAAGATGGCGTTTGTTGTTGTCACATATTTGAATGAATGAAAGATGTCGGAAGCACGCATAGTCATTTCATAGCCATTTTTAGGGACCCAGTGGACTAGTAGACCCTTCTACGCAGGCACGGTTTCGGGTTTCGGATCAGGTTGCGGCAGACACTAAACCTGCTATTATTGTATTCTCTGTGAGAGTGATACATTTGTCATTTCTCAAAATTGGTCATATTCAGTATATAATTATATTGCATACACAAATTAGATTTTTAAGAACATGCATCTTTCCCATTGCAACATATGCCCGTGAGATCTGGACACTTACTAAACATGCCGAACGGCGCATAAATGCCTTTAAATATAAATTTATAGACTGGTTCTAAGAATATCTCCCCTCTGCTGTGTGTCCACCGTGACGAGGTAGAGGGGCTTGTGCGTCCCAATGACCCCAAGAGCTATGCCGACGGTAGCACAGCTACTGGTAGGGCCACCCATGTCGGACAGGTCAAGGGAGAGGGACCAGACGAAGAGACACACAAACCTGCTGCCTTGTAGGTAGACTGGGGACAGTCAAAGGCTAGGGAAAGCACCCCAAATACATGCTTGTCGAAATCGGATGTACTGAGCCACAGGCTTGACAAAGCAGTGCAACGTGAAACCTGCTGCCTTGTAGGTAGACTGGGGACAGTCAAAGGCTAGGGAAAGCATCCTGAATAAATGCTTGTCGAAATCGGATGTACTGAGCCACAGGCTTGACAAAGCAGTGCAACGTAACTTAATTCATGATGTCACAATCAAAATTAATCGATATGGTGCTAATCCCGTGAAGTCCCATCAGGCGGTGATAGTGCCGGGCCCCCTGCCTCGAGGGGGTCCACCCATGACTACTGGTGGTCACCTTCCCCTGTGCTGTGGAGTCAAGGCACAGAGGAGTAGGTTAAGAGCTATTGACCAAATACCCCGGACACTCAACATACTACAGTGGAATGCCGAAGGAGTTTACAAGAAGAAAGACTCCCTAACACAGCGTCTTCATAAAGATAGAATAGATGTGGCATGCATTCAAGAGACACACCTCAACGCCAATCACAAATTCTCAGTGAGAGGATATCAGGCCACACGTTTCGACCGCGAAGGACACAAAGGAGGAGTTGTAATACTTACACGAAATACAATACCTTGCAGCGAAGTATCTGTGATCTCTGACAACCAAACGGAAATTATAGGTGTTGATATAATGATAAAGGACGTGAAAATAAGAATCTACAATCTGTACAGCCCAGCAGATAAGGACCTTACACTCTCAAACATGAAAATAACTGACACAAACTGCATTATTGTCGGAGACTTTAATAGCCGTTCAGAAAGATGGGGATACCCAGATACTGACAAAAGAGGAGATGAATTGGAGGACTGGGAAATAGACTCAAATCTCCATCTACTCAACAAAGCGGATGACACACCGAGCTTCTACTCCAGAAGATGGCTTACCACTTCTACTCCAGACTTAGCTTTCTGCACAGGAGACATCCTCCACAAAAATCGATCGCCATGTGCTGGACCAATTAGCAGGTAGTGACCACAGACCAATCAAGCTTGAAATGAATATGGAGTATGTTCCACAGGAGCAAAAGCCCTTGCCCCGCTGGAATTACAAACGAGCAGATTGGGACAGATTTGCCATACTAACAGACAAATATTGTGAAAACATAAATACACGATATGGCAACATAAAGCAAATGGTGGAAAGTCTAAACAGAGCGATAATACAGGCAGCCACTGAGTCCATTCCAAGAGGAGCGAGGAAAAATTACAAACCCTACTGGACTGAAGAACTACAAAGTTTGGAGGACAAAGTTGAAGATGCCAGGAAGACAGCAGAGAGAGAACAAACAATTGAAGCAAACATCTCTCTCAAAGCCATCTCAGCAAAATATAAAAGAACAGTAAATCAAACAACAAGAGATTGTTGGAGGGAAAAAACAGAAAACCTGAATTTTGACAGGGATGGAAACAAACTATGGAAACTAGTGAAAGCCATGAACAATGAAGGACCTAGAAACAAACAAATAACAATTAAACAAGGAAATGCCTTGCTTACAGGCAAAAAGGCTGCAAATGCACTAATGGAACACTATGCAAATGCAAACCACATTGATATTACAACCGAACAGAAGAAAGCAATCAAAGACAAACAGATACATCATAGAAATACAGAGACTGCAGCAGAATATATGATGGCAAATCTAACAATGGAAGAAATGGAACAGGCAATGAATACCCTAAAAAAGAAGAAATCACCAGGAAAGGATGGAATCACAAATGAAATGCTAATAGGACTTGGCACCAAGGCAAAGAAGAAACTACTAGCAGTCCTAAATAACAGTTGGAAGAGAGGAATAGTCCCACAGGCATGGAAGGAAGCTATACTAATACCAGTCCCAAAGAAAGGAAAAGACCTGGAAGAACCAAATGGCTATCGACCTATCAGTCTACTGAGCTGTGTAGGAAAATTAATGGAACGCATTATCAATGGCAGGCTAACATGGCATCTGGAAGAACACAAACTCTTAACACCACACCAAGCAGGATTCAGAAAATACAGATCCACTGAAGATCAAATAACCTATATAGCTCAGGAAATAGAGGATGCCTTCCAAGAGAAAAAGCACACACTAGCAGTCTGGATAGATTTAGAAAAAGCATTTGATAAAGTATGGAAGGAAGGACTGAAAGTAAAACTGCAAAACATGCATGTTTGTGGAAAAATGTATAAATGGATCAGCCACTACCTTGAGAACAGAACTGCCAGGACAAAAGTACAAGGACAAACAAGCAAAATGATGCTGCTGGAGCAAGGTGTCCCCCAAGGAGGAGTTCTTTCACCAACATTATTCCTAGCATATATAAATGACATCACAGAAAATTTTCCAGCCAGAGTACACACATCCTCCTTTGCAGATGACCTAGCCATATGGACATCTGAAGAATATATTAGTACAGCTAACAGCAGAATACAGCAAGCCTTATTAGCGCTAGAGGACTGGTCAAAATCATGGCTAGTGAAGATAAGTGAGGAGAAAACAACATGCACAGTGTTCTCCCTCTCAAATAAAACTCAGCAACCTAAGCTGGTATTGAATGGAAAAGTATTGCGCCATGAAGAAAATCCAAACTATCTAGGAGTCACCTTTGATCGTCGCCTGACATGGAAGACACAGGTTGAGAAAAATCGAACAAGAGCAAGGCAGAGAATGGCAATCATGAAAAAGCTTGCTGGTACAACGTGGGGAGCAGATGAGAAAGTTCTCAAGAAGTTATATACTGGACGGGTGAGGCCAGTACTGGAATATGGCATTGCAGCTTGGGCAACAGCAGCTAAGTCAAACTTTAACAAAATAAGTAGAGTCCAAAACCAAGGAATGCGAATCATAACTGGAAGCCTGAAGACAACGCCTATTAATGAACTAGAAAAGATCACTTGTTTACAACCAATGCAGGATAGAAGAGATAGCAGAGCCCAGCAACAAGCAGAAAAATTTAGAAGATTGACAGACCACCCTATGTACAACAGATTTAATGGTTTTGGAAAGGGAAGACTGAAGCGTAGCAACTTTGTAGAAACTGCAAAACGAAGGATTAGGGCAGATCCTATACTTAACATATCAACAGTCAAGCCCATACACAATGCACACAACTTCCCAGCTTGGAGACAGCAGCAACTGCCTGAGATGATAGAAAACATTCCTGGTATTGAGAAAAAGAACACTCAGCATGAAACCGAAAGAAGAGAAATAACCCTAAACTACATAAAAGAACATTACCCAAGCAGGAATTGGACCCATGCATATACAGATGGATCAGCCAAAAATTCAATAGAGAATGGAGGAGGAGGAATTCTCCTAAATTTAAAAAATGGAGTGAAAAAAACACATTCAATGGCAACTGGAAAATTTTCAAGTAACTTCAAAGCGGAGGTAGAGGCTTTGAAAACTGCAGCAGAAATGCTCCTGATGGAGGAAAATAAAGAGAAGCAAATAGCTATCTTCACAGATGCAAAGTCAGCTGTCTCAATACTGAAGAGCAATAACAGCACAGAACTAACTGACCTAAGAGCAGCACTCCATGGTCTATGCCAGAAATCCAAAAAAGTTGTAATACAGTGGATCCCATCACATTGCAGTATACCTGGAAATGAAGAGGCTGACAGACTGGCAAAAGAGGGCGGACGACTACCACAGCCTGACATAGACATAACCTATAATGAGGCAAAGAGGTTGATAAAAAGCACTTATAGAACCAAATGGGAATCTGAGCATCCAGGCCATCAGAAGGATGATGCATATTACAAACTCGACCGAAGAGAACAAGTAGCAATCTTCAGACTCCGCACAGGACATAACAGGCTGAAATACCACTTGTTCAATAAACTAAAGATAGGAGATACTGATGAATGTAATTGTAGAACTGGAAAAATGACAGCAAAACATTTGCTGCAGGATTGCCCAACGTATGCAGAACAGAGAAAGATATTTTGGCCCACACCTGCTTCATTTGAGGACAAGCTCTATGGAGATATCAACAAGCTCAAGTTGACCGCAGCTTACTTTAACTACATACAGGTTGACATTTAAAGGTGCATGAAGACCCAGAGGCATGAAATGAAATATTGCCTGGATAGCAAATCCATTATGTGGAAAGTCCAAATCGAAAGCTCGCTGTGTGGGCTTCATAAAAGGTGGAAAAGTGTCCTAGTGGCACGAAATGGAATATTGCTTGATAGCAAATCCATTACGTGGAAAGTCTGAATCAAAAGCCCATTGTGTGGGCTTCATAAAAGGTGGAAAAGTGTCCTAGTGGCATGAAATGGAATATTGCTTGGATAGCAAATCCATTACGTGGAAAGTCCGAATCGAAAGCTCACTGTGTGGATGTCATCTGCAGACTGCATACTTCTGGTTTCCGGAAGAACAGCCTATGGTGAACGGAAGGCCCAATATACGGAAGTGAGGCTAAGCAGCCATGTGCAGGACGTGACGATTCCTTGGGTGAGCCCAGTACCAGAGCGCTATGTATCGGCTCTGCAAGTATGGAAGCCTCCTTGGATGGCGGGGAATGCCCATGGTCTGCCCCTGCCTTCCCTTGAGGGCTGACCAGGATCTTTGGCTGTTCTATATGGACCAGCTGGGATGGGGGATAACACCACAACAGTGAGAGTCAAACGTCCTAAGAAACCCCCGGGAAGGTTAACCCGGTCAACAAATGCCCGCAGAAGTCGGATGTGTCGGCCTGACGGCGCAGGAACGCAGCTCTGCTGTAAACAGGCACAACGCAGTCACATCCGAAAAAAAACTCCGGATGAACGAAGAAGAAGAAGAAGAATATCTTGGATACAGAAAACAACAAATGCATCCATGGGACAAGATCTGAATATTGAAGAAGTTGGCTACTAAAGACAATAAAGCAAAGAAAATTGAAATAATTTGGTCATTTGAGACGTCACGAAAGTTTGGAGAGAACAGTAATGGAGAGGTATATGCCAGGAAGAGAGGAAGTGGATGGCCAAAGAGAAGATGGGTGCAGGATGTGGCAGATGATTTCCAGATGGGTGTATTGGATGCCGTGAAGTTTTCCCCGGAAGGTTGTTATGGGAGTGAGGTTCTGTAAAGGACATGCTACTGAATGAATGTATGTGTGTGTGTATATATATATATATATATGAGAAGAACAATGTGGGTTTGTAGAAGGCAAGGGTACAGTAAATGCTGTGTATATACTGAGAAACATAATCGAACGTTCTATAGAAGTAAACATAGATCTACACCTTTGCTTTATTGACTACACAAAGGCTTTTGATAAAGTGAGACATGTCAACATGATAAGGATGCTTGAAGATCTACAAATTGATGGAAAAGATCTTAGACTTGTAAAAAACATATATTGGAAACAACAAGCTGCCATAAGAGTTGATAATGAAGTAAGCCAATATCAGCCTATTAAAAGGGGTGTGAGACAGGGATGTGTAATGTCTCCAGATCTGTTTTCCCTGTACAGTGAAAGTATTTTCAGAAATATTGAAGATATGGAAGGAATCAACATTGGGGGACGATGCATCAATAACATTAGATATGCAGATGATACAGTCTTGATTGCAGACAATGAACAGGACCTGCAAAATTTAGTAGATGCGATTGTTACACACAGTGAACAACTAGGGTTAGAATTAAATTGTAAAAAGACACAGATTATGGTCGTCACTAGGAAGGACGAAATACCACAATGTAATATACAAGTAAATGGGAATATTCTTCAACAAGTGAGCAGGTACAATTATCTCGGAACAGTAATAACATCTGATGGGAGATGCCTTGAAGAGATTAGAACAAGAATCGCCATGGCAAAAGTAGCCTTTAGCAAGATGAAAAACATATTGACCAATAAAAAGATGTCAATTGAAACGAGAAAAAGTGTTGAGATGCTACATAGAACCTGTACTTTTATATGGATGTGAAGCGTGGACAATGAGCAGTCAGGCTGAAAAACATCTGATGGCTGTAGAGATGTGGTTTCTGAGGAAAATGCAAAGAATACCGTGGACAGCCAGAAAGACCAATGAACAAGTCCTTCAAGAAACAAATGAAGATCGTAAATTGATTAGAGAAATTAGACGTAGACAGTCAAAATTTTTTGGGCATGTTATGAGAAGAAATGGATTGGAGAATTTGGTGACAACTGGTAAGATCGAGGGTAACAGACCAAGGGGAAGACCTAGAAGCAAGTACCTGGATGGCTTGGCCTTGTGGCATGGTCGAGACAGAAACACGGAGCTGATCCACGACTCTGGTGATCGAGTGAGATGGCAGAACATGACCGCCCACGCTTACCGGCATGGCTCATATATATATATATATATATATGTTGTTTGTCCATCAAGAATGATGATGACCATTCATTTCATCCAGTGGGGTTGAAGGTATGGAGCAGTGGGTTCTAAGATGGCTGATAAGGCCTATTTTGGCTCGAAATGTTCGACAATGTGGGCAAATAATGTTTGACGTTTCTGGAGGAGGATTTCCTGCAGTGGTTTTTCTGTCCTGCCTTTTCTTCACAGCTCTTGCAGTCCTGGTTGCCTTACAAATGACTGCACCCTTGCATAATGATGCACGCCACGAATTTCGGTCTCTGGCTGCAGCCTCCCAGGTGTCATGATGAATTCCAAAAGCATTCAGTGAGATTTTCAGTGTCTTTAAAGCGTTTCCTCTGGCCATCTTGAGAGCGTTTACCACAACACAGTTCGCTGTAAAATATTCGTTTAGGGAGCCTGTGATCTGGCATGCGAATCAAGTGACCAGCCCAGCGAATCTGATTCTTCATCAGTAGAGTGGATACTGGGCATGGACGCTCTTTCTAGGACTTCAGTGTCTGGAATCTTGTCTTGCCATTTAATCTTCAGTAGCTTCCTTAAGCAGACTGTGGAAGTGGTTTAATTTCCTAGAGTATCGCTGATAAACAGTCCAGGTTTCACAAGCATATAGCAGTGTGGATAATACAACTGCTTTGTAGACTTTTAGCTTTGTTTGCAGGCTTATACCAGTTCTGTCCCATACATTCTTGTACAGTCTGCCAAAGGCCGCACTGGCCTTGGAGATTCTTGCATTCACTTCATCATCAATTGTGGCAGCTTGTGACACAGTGCTGCCAAGATAGGTGAATTTGTCCACAACACTTAGACTATGACCATTCACTTTGATATTCGGCACAGTGTGATTATTCCCGGGAGCTGGCTGGTACATAACTACAGTCTTCTCCAAATTGATATTGAGCCCAAAGTTGGCACGGGCATGTGAGAAAGGTGAAACATTATGTTGCATGTCCGCCTGAGTTGGCATATAAAGCGCAATCATCAGCAAACAGGAGCTCTCTGACGGTGTCGCTGTCAATTTTGGTTTTAGCTTTCAGCCTTCTGAGATTGAATAACTTTCCATCCATGCGGTAGTTGTCTATTCCAATGTCATTGTTCTCGAAGGCATTCGTCAACATATCTGAAAACATGAGGCTGAACAGTGTTGGTGCCAGGACACATCCTTGCTTCACTCCATTGGTGACAGGAAAGGGCTCAGACAGTTCACCATTTTCCTGTACTCTTGCCTGCATGCCGTCATGAAATAGTCTATTTGGACAAACTTTCGTGGACATACATATTTTGCCATAATCTTCCACAGTCCTTCTCTGCTGACTGTATCAAAAGCCTTGGTAAGGTCATATATACATACATATATACACACAACTTAACATTAATCTTTTATGTTGTTATTGCTAAAAGTAAAAATATTTCTGGAGACAATATGGTGCTGTTATCTCTGTCTGAATCCTTTTGGCTTGAAAATATATTTTCCTTGAAGTATGTTCTTGGCTGTGTCTGCAATAAAGCCTATCCCATGTTTTCATTTTTCATTTATTGGTGTATCTGCTTAATACCTTGCATTTTGGGGGTAATTTCTGCTATTTCCACAGTATTAATGTTATCTTGTTTTCATTTCTTCTATAATGTGTTTCTAAATTTATTAAGATGTTATGGAAATCTATAGTCTAAAAGTACATTTCTTTTTTCGATTTGTAAGTCCTTAACACCTTCGGCTCTGTGGTGAAGGGGTTACGGACGCAGTTCGTAATCCTGCATACCGAGCTCGAAACACTTGTGGGTGATTTGGCAGCAGACCGCCTTGTGTTGGTTTTTATAAAAATATTAGTGCCTGTCGTTCAGAAAGCAATGGCAGACTACTGAACGTAAACTTGCCAAGGAATCACAGTCAAAACATTCTGGGGTTGACTGCGATGTCCTGTAAAAGATATGCAACTAACTTAAAGTCCTTAACAGTTGAAGGTCGTGTACCATATGCATCAATCCCATTTATTCTTTCCTTGGTTTTATGGGGAATTGACATTCCAGTGACAGCTCATTAGCTTGTCTCAGTGTCAAGAAAAAAAAACTGTCAATGGGTATGATATTAGATATGATCTCCTACTTTGGCCATTATCATGTTCCGTGATGTTGAACTTTGGATTTATTGTTAACGTTTGCTGGCTTTGAAATCAAGCGTGGTCCATACATGTGCTACTTCTTCTTGTGCACTGGACTAACTTTTGCATGTGGATTAGCTTTCAGTATTACCAGTGTCCCTCCCCATTAGGTGAACCCACTCCAACTTCGGAGCTACTTGTAATTTATGTCCCCAAGTCAAGGACGAGCAGTCAGCATTTTAGTCCAACGAACCCATGTCGTGGTTGAACCCGCTACCAAGGCATCAGCACACCTGATGATTAAAAAAGAGTGCTCTTATCCATTCAGCCATGCTGGCCGCCACTTTGGAGGACTGGAATCTGCATTGTGCATATTATTGTCAGTGGTGCAGTATTTTTTATGTTATTAATACCTCTGCTTGTTCATTATATGTCATTGACACATACATGGCGGTAAGGTGAGCAGTAACAATAGTAGAGAACATTCTGAAATGTTAGTTTCTTGCTTTTGATATTCATGAAAGTAAGAACACTAACATATTAACAATGAGCAAGAGAAGAGATATTATCAAGGATCATAATCATCGCACTCCGGACAATTCCACAGGTGCTCAGATTTTCGTCTTAATATCCCCACCATTGTAAAGCGACACACCAGTTCTGTGCTGATTAATCAATTGTATTGTACCCTTGGCACTGTGTTCATGTGTAGACACTCCCATGTTTCACTCCCATCTCTGTTACTCTGGATATTGATGCTGATTCACACGTCTTAAATGTCCTCTGTTCACCCTGCGTCTCACGGCATTGATTATTTCCGATCCACCCATCTATTGTACTTTCATTCTCAATCAGCTGTCAGCTAGTCGGTCAGCTTGCTCATTACCCTTCACCCCTGGGCGACCCGACACATGAAGGTTGGATCAGTTTAGAAGGGCTGAGTATGTTGAGTCATTCAAGTCACGTGTAGTGCCAGTCATTTCTGATGACAATGTTCCTGTATGCCATGATGTGGAACCATCTTACATTTTCCCTGTATCCCCCTGCCTTTCCTTCCCTCCATCTTTCCTATTGTTTTTGTGTATTAAAGTTTCATGTCCTTCAAGGCTAGAAGGGCTGAGTATGTTGAGTCATTCAAGTCACATGTCATGTAATGCCAGTAATTTCTGATAATGTTCCTGTATGCCATGATGTGGATCCACCTTACATTTTCCTTTTATCCCCCTGCCTTTCCTCCCCTCCAGCTTTCCTGTTATTTTTTGTGTGTTTAAGTTTCATGTCCTTCACAGGACGTGGCGTTAACCCCAGCCTTTTGGCTGTTCGTGATTCCTGGGCAAGTTTTACGTTCAGTAGTTTTTTGCCATTGCTTTCTGAACGACCAGCATCTATTCCTTTTTCGAAAAAGCCAGCACTGCTGTGTTTCAAACCTGGGTAAACGGGATTACAAATCACGTCCGTAACCCTTTCGCTATGGAGACTGGTTTCCTATTTTTACAACAGACAAAAACTTGTGTTATCCTGTTTGCTGCCACTTTACACTTTGGCTGCTATGGTTTTTCTCTTGGCCATAACCATAAATTTGTTAGTTTTAGTCCTTTCTTTTCTTTGTCAATGTTTATGATGTCTATCAATTCTTGCATTTCACTTCTTTCCTGCTGTTAGCAACATGTCGTCAGTATAATGCAGATTTTCTTCATATTTAGTCTCCTAACTTTCACATCTTTTGTTTTGCTTGTTATCCCCATATGAGGCACAGTCTCTCAACCAACTCACACCAAACCATCCTTTTTGCAATCTCCTGTAGCTCCGTCCATATCCTCCCCACATTATTCATCTCTATCTTTAATTCTCTTCTCCTTGTGTTTTTAGGTCTCCCACTATTTCATTCACCTTGTGGGTTCCAGACAAGGGAGTTTCTAGTTATACTGACCTCAGGTTTCCTCACTGTGTCCTGTCCAGCACCTCTTGGTATCTGGAATTTTAGTTCTCACGAGCTCCAATTTGGTGATTCTGTCAAACCATTTTAGTTCTACTATTCTGCGTAGACACCAGTTAATGTTTGTAGTTTACTAGTCATTCTTTTAGTCATTCTTCATGTTTCTGATCCATACAGCAGTATTGATTTAATAATAAAGTTAAATATTCCCTGTAATTCTCCCATTAAATGAAATCTATTTTCCTAAGAACATAGACATACATTGGTTTGCCTTAGCTGTTTTCAGTGTAGTTATTTTTATCTGATCTTGCAATGCCATTTTGTCTACACTGATTTTCATGTTGTAGTCTTTGCAAGTGTTGTTAAGATAATTTAAATACGTCTGCACATTTTCTTCACAATCGGCCCTGACTATATTTAGTCATCTGCAAAGAGAAGTTCTCTGATTTTCATCTGGATTTTCTGCTTTGCTTATGTGGTCAATGTTTCTGATTAAACAGAAGAAAAGTATGCAACCTTTTTTTTACGCCCGATCTGACCCCAGACTTCCCAGACAGATCTGTATTTGCTCCAATTGTACACAGCAGACATTTGTCAATGTTTGCCCCTCTGCCTGGTACTTCAAATGTTTCAGCTAGAAGGTATTACAAGTTCAGTAGTAGTTCAGCCAACGCTCATTACATATGAACATTCAATTAAGAAACTAAAAATATCTAGGATGAGATGCAGAAAATTTCTCTGTCTGGCTGGCTGGCTGGCTTTCTCTTTCTAGAGAGAAAATATAGTTTGTTGGTTGGTTGGTTCTTTCATTCTCTCTCTCTCTCTCTCTCTCTCTCTCTCTCTCTCTCTCTCTCTCTCTCTCTCTCTGTCTGTCTGTCTGTCTGTCTGTCTGTCTGTCTGTCTGTCTGTCTGTCTGTCTGTCTGTCTGTCTCTTTTTGTTTTCTCTCTCACTCCCTCTCTTCTGTCCTTTATTCCCTTTGGACAAAGTATTTTCTAGCTATTCTATCCTCGGGTTTTCTCTGTGTCCCCCATCCAATGCCTGTACATGTTCCTCACCTCTTGATTCAGTGAAATGTGCCAGAGTGTGTTACATTTTTGTCTTTATTAGGATTTTCTTCAAATGTACATAGTCTAAGAAAGTAAAATGTATGGCTTTATTATAATGTGTGTTTTCCTTGAACTTTGCTTGCAGTATTTGAGCTGAAGTATGTTGTGCAGCAGTACGCTTGGGGCAAGAAAGGTGCTGACAGTATGGTAGCTAGGCTGAAAGCTGCAGCTGATCCAGAATTTACGATAGATGAAGACACACCATATGCAGAGGTACATTTTTATTCAGCACATTTATGTTGAGTTTATGTCCTAAGAATTGTTAAGTTAGTCTCTGTAAATGGCATTGAATGAAAAAAAAACACTTATGGCATTTTTAAGATATTTCTTTTCTCCTCCTTCTTCGCGTGCATTATTGATCTCCCATCGGATCATAGGCTCTCATCTGAATCATGTCAAGCTCTTTGTGACTTGCTCATGATTGGTTGGAATTTGCAGCTAAAGTTTTCTATTGGCTGAATTAGCCAAATTAGTCTTATGCCAACCCTCCATAATTGCATCTTATAACATGCATGGGAGATTACAGTGTTACTATTGCTTTGCTTCCCTTATACCCAGTAACACCCCTGTACATTTCAGCTGTAGTTTTCAACATTCTTTTCATAAGGTATTTGAAAAATTTGGATGAGTCACTTCATTTATACCTCTCTATCTAAATGCTTGTATGAGTTTTGGCAGTGTCTGTGATTTATGGTAGCGATTCTAACTAGATCAGTGGGAGAAAGGCAGGGGGAGATTGGGAGGTGATGTTGAATGGACTGAGATGGTGGCATGGTGGAATATCATGAGCAGAGTTGATGCAGAACACCAAGGACAGATCTGTGGAGCGGCATGAGTGGCTATGCCAGATGATGATAAGCCATTGTAACACACGAGTGAATGTTTCTCTATTTTTTGTATATTAATCATGTGCATACTGCACACATTAAAAATCACTTGTTGAATGCTACAAGTGTAGGCTGTCATTGGCCTGGCTAAATTCTGAAAGTTAATTAACCATGCTAGAATATTTATTGTATGTAAATATCTTATGAGAATATAGAAGGCAAACGGAAACCACCACAGTAATTTTCCTAGAATAAGCTTATGGACATTCACATACATTTTTTATGGTGAAATGTGTTCTTCAAACGTCAAGCCAGTCTTTGAGCAGAATAACACCACTGAAAAGTGCTATTTTTCTTTGCCATGAATCTAAAGTATTATGTATTGTTTTGACATATTTTCTCTTAATTCCACCAATTGTTAAAATGTGTTTTTTATTGCAAAAGTAAATTGTTTCCTTTTGATGTTTAGTGAATTTACTGTGTGGCCAAGGCCTCTTTTGGATGTTTTCTTCATTAGAAAAGTTTATAACTTTTTCAGTAGAATTACATCTCTGAGTCTTTGGAAGATGTTTTATTTCATTGCCTGTTTTCTAATTGTCATGATTCATAAATATGAATACACATCTTTGTATACGACTGGAGAGAGTGAGTTCCCTTGAAGCAAGATGGCGGGACATTTCTTCGTCCCATAAAATGGAACGTGTTTTTTCCGAAATGTGTATGGATTGTTTTTTCGTGGTGAAATGGAGTTCATGCACGCGCGCCCGGACTTCCTTCGGCATATCATCGGCGCCCGGTGGCGATAGTTAAGCCTAACATGACGACCAGACGACCAGCAAGGACACAACGTGGTAAGAGGGCGGGCGCACGCAGAAGGCGTTTAAAATGTGACAGATTGGGTATCGGAAACGTTCGAGTACTGTACTGGAACTGTGCATCATTTAGTCAACGCCGACCCATTCTTGAAAAACTACTCTACGGAAAAGATATTGTAGTCATACAAGAAACACAGCTCGGCGACGGAACAGCCAATGTCGCAGGATTTCAGGGATTCTTTAACAGGCGGCACCTCAGACAGGCCATTCTGGTCCGCGACAACATACTACTGTCTGAGATCGACATGTCTTCCTGGAACAGTGATGCCCTGCAAGTGCAGGCATTAAGAATAATGACACCAGTGCAGCTTGTAATCGTGAACGTTTATGCGCGAAATGGGAAGGTCGACGTGCGACAATGGCAGAGTTTGTTCGATATGGATGAAAGGCATATCATCTACTGTGGGGACTTCAGTGCCAGAGGCAGTCAATGGGGGAATTGCATCACCAATAGACAGGGAGAAGATCTGGAGGACGCCCTGGCATCTGCTGCCCTAATCTGTCTGAATGATGGGAAGGTCACTAGAATAGCCACTCGACCAGGTGACTCTGAGTCATTGACTTGGCTCTGGTGTCGCCCACCATCGCACCAAGGTGCCGGTGGGGCACACTGGGATACCACGATAGTGACCACTACCCTTGTGTCATCCTGATCAAGAAAGATGGGGCCATGAGTCAAAGAAACAAGACAAATGCCTTCCCGTACGACAACACTGGTCAAGACGCCATAAGCAAGATCAGAAGAAAACCCTCCCGCAGGAGACGTGGTCGAGAAGGCATGGCTGGGAAAGAGGCAGGCTGTGAAAGACTGGCAAAAGGCCAGAAAGGCTAACATGTTACAGGTTGAGTTGGCGAACCTGAAGAGAGGTCGATAGGACGACGACTTTATTCAAATCCTGCGCCAAACAGGCCAAGGCCGAGAAATGGGACGAGTTCTGCAGGAAGGTGTGCTCCGAGCGATCTCTTATGACATTCTGGCGCCTCCACAAGAGCATGAACGGTGCTGCACAACGTAGAGGTATTCCAGACTTTCAAGGCACAGACCTCGCATGGAAAAAGTCGGATGCGGATAACGGTAAGGCCCTTCTTGCACGCCACATAGAACAGACTGACCAGAAAGACGAGCCCGCCAGACAGAGGACCACAAGACACTCTCTGTTGTGCGAAGAGGTCGGGACAGACGAAGAATGGACAATAACAGCTGAGATATTGCTTGCGATGCTCAAGAAATCACCTAACATCGCCCCAGGCCCAGACGGCATCCGATATGGTGACCTACTGGTGATATCAGATGATGACATGGAAGAACTGGCCAGAGAATTCAACACCAGTATCCAGAGGGGTCAGGTCAAAGAAGAATGACTACACAGCTACTTGCTGCCGCTGCCAAAACCGAACAAAGACCATTCCAAGATAAGCGGCTACAGAATCATTACGATGCAGAATACTGTTGACAAGCTACTGGAGAAAATTGTAGCACACAGACTTGCTTGGGACTGAAACAGCTCGGCTGCTTCCCGCCCACACTTGGAGGATACAGACGTAACAAAGAGTCATGGCTGAATGCGGCGGTCTTTGCTCAAGATGTTTACGAAGGATTTCAGGTCAGAGAAGAGACATGTGCGGCCGCCATAGACTTAGAGGACGCATATAACAGAGTATCTTTCGAGCACTTGATGCAAACCCTCCTCAGACTGAAAGTGCACCCTCACCTTGTACGATGGATAGCTGCAGTTCTGCTCCAAAGGAAGGTGGTGCTAAGATGCGGGAGTTGGTCTTCTGAGCCGATAATGATATGTCCAGGATTGCCGCAGGGTTCACCACTGTCACCAGTACTATTCAACGTGTATACGGTGCCGATCACTGAACAACAGTTGGACGGGAGGGGTAGGACTCTCATTCGTTGACGACATCCTCGTGTATCGACAGGGTCGAGATAGACAGGCGGTTGCCAATGATATGCAGGGCGAACTAGATCGAATTTCCTCATGGTGTGCTGATGTCGATGCCCTTGTCAACCCTGCAAAGGCAACGGTTACATGGTTCTCACTAAACAACCATATTGTGAAAACAGACCTGCCGGCAGTAAGAATGGATGGGAGCATTTTGAGTAGAACCCAGTCAATGACATATCTTGGCGTGAGGCTTGATCGTAGCCTGTTCTTCAGAGATCGTGTCGATTATGTCATAACGAAGGCTCGAAAAGGTTTGTCAGCAATGAGAGTCATCGCGACTACCAATATCGAGCAAAGACTGCTAATACTTCTGTTCCAAGGACTTGTGCTTTCACGCATCGAGTATGCCCTGGCCATCCTCACTTTAAGCCCTACACAGATTGGAAGACTTGAAAAGGTACAAAACGAAGCCATGCGCATCATTTTGGGCTGCACGAGAGACACCAGCTGTGTAGCAATGAGATACCTCCTTGACTTCCCGACAATGGAACACAGGATCAAGATCTGGAGAGCTCGTGCATACTTAAAAATAAGTGCAGATGAGCAGCACCCTCTGCATGACGCTATATTCAGAGAAAAGGGTGACAGGCTAAAGAGGGGCAAATCATGGATGGGTCGGGCAGAAGATGTCGTCAGACAGGTCTGCAGTCTTACCAGTATCAACCCCGCAAGGAATGGGTGCCGGTGCCTCCAGCTTTTAAGTGCACTTTCTCCTGCATTATCACACTCGACAGACAGTGCAGAGAGCAGAACCCTGCCGCTGTTAATGCAGAAGTTAACGCGCTCATCTATGAACACTCAGATAAGCCTGAAGTGCTCATCTATACAGATGGATCTGTTGTAAAGCAGCAGAGAAGTGCGTGGGCATTTACAGCCCGTTCAGTGGGCCGAACCGTTCAAGAATCCAGTGGTGCCCACTCTATGACCACGAGCAGCATGACGATGGAGGTGATGGCAGTTACACAGGCCTTCATATGGCTGGAATCACAGCATTATACCAACGTGTGTGTACTAAGTGATTCAATGAGCATGATTCAGAAGGTCGAAGCTGGATCTGTACGTAGACAGTGGACTGAATCGCTGCGGAAGTCTGTTGTCCGTAAAGTCACCTTCATCTTCGTCCCGGGACATGCGGGAGTCGAGGGAAATGAACGAGCTGACAAACTGGCTGGCTCTGCACCCCCTGTAGATGGCCAGCCCATGGATCGTGCCGATGTTATTAACGTCCTTAAAGATATGGCGAGAACAGAGGGCTTTGACGTCAGTGATTCCACATCGCTGTCCAGGATGAAAGACCTGGGAGTAAGAATCGGCACAGCCAGACGCGAGAGGTACATCGGGAAAACAAAGTGCCTCGTCAACCAACACAGAACTGGCACTATTAGCCACCGGACGCTGATGCATATGCTGGGGGGAGGATCTGAGCACCTATGGACATGTCCGGAGTGCATGTCCGGAGTGCAATGAAGATACCCCAACTGATAACTGATAACTGATCTTTGTATACAAAACTGAAGAATTCATGCTTCCAGTGATGAGAATCATTCCTGTAACTTTGTTTCATTGTCTAAAATGCAGTTTTAGCCGGGAATTTAACAGCATTTGGAAGGATATCCTTCAGGGCACACTTTTGGGTCTTCACTGGAGCTACAGAGTTTGTGCACTGTGTTGAGATTCTCCTTGTGTGATGTAAGGGAGAAGACTGTAACATTTATGGAAGACATAGATACAATCTGTTTACTTCTAGAGAAGATGCCAGAAACTAGTGACAATTTCCTTTAACAAGTTTGTTCAATGGAAGCATCAGTAGAATACTGAGATGATGAATATACATGATAAGATGATGCAAAACTGAAGCTTTTTAAGGGGAACCAGGTTACAAGTGATAAGTATTTTGTGGACTTTCATCGTCATTAACACTAACTTTATTGTGCATTTGGGAGTTATCATTCTTTAATATTACCATTGCTTCTCTCTTCTTGCCCTTTGTGTATAGGTCTTTCTCTTTAGTGCTATGATTATATCTGTCTTCTGCAGCCCATTTAAAAAAAAAATTGCATCAGTGTATTGTAAATTGTTTTGCTCAGCAACTGAAATCTCTGGTTTCTGTTATTCTCAGCCCTCTCCCATAGCCTTGCTGCATTTTATTTCCAGCATATGTTTATTATTGTCATTCTCAGATCTTTTTCATCACTGTTAAAGTGTTCAAAAATTGTTTTCATGTTTCACGTCACCAAATGCATTACAATTTTCTTATTGTTTACCAGCTATGGATGGGCACACATCCCAATGGACCATCCATTGTCAGTATCCCAGGACACGATCCCATTCCTTTGTCTGACTGGATAAAACAACACCCAGAGCAGCTAGGTACAGAAATGTATTCCTACTTCAAGGGCAACCTACCATTTTTGTTCAAAGTTCTGTCTGTGAAAACATCGCTGTCTATTCAGGCACATCCCAACAAGGTTTCGTATTGTTTTTTATTCTTACATTACTGCATATTTATTAGAAGTAATATCCTGTTAACTCTTTCAATCCCAGGTTTTCACAGCAGATGCCAGGGGGGAGAATTGTGCTAATATACACAGGGAAAGTGGCCAACCAGGAAGCCAGATTTCTGTAATAAGTGCTGACTAAATGTGAAAAGTAAGAACACATTACACAATGGTTGGGATTCAAGGGGAAGAGTCGGTCGCACATCACATGCTCCTTGGGACTGAAAGAGTTAAATCATTCTGGGTTATAATTGGGATATTTGATGTTTGCTAACAATTTTAGATAGGGGTGTTCTTAGTTTATCATGCCGTTTTAAAACATTTGATACAGAGATAGATATTGTGAAATTGATATTATTAATTCCTAATTTCTGCATAAGTGGTTTTTATTATTTTTTAACTTTATTTATATTGAATAATTTTTGTTTGTTTTTCTGCCATCATTGATTTTTCAACCTCCATATAGGCAATGACTTATGATCCTTGCTTCCTAAAACGTGGTGGGGATGTGGTTAGCATCAGGCTGACTGTTTGCTTTCCAAAACATTTTCTGGCACTTATTTTAGGCTGGGTTGACCTTGGAGCCAAGGTTAATGTTACAATCTGCCCTGATGTGAATTTGAACCTATGACCACTGAACTGGCAGGCAGGCGTCTAGCCACCAAGCTACCATTATTACCATGTCTTCATAGTTTTTCATTAACTAATTTGTACTAATTCATCTTATGTGTCATGTCTCTCATCCTGTGTATAGGTAGTTTTTGTTACGATATCTTGCTAGGGACACAGTGACTTTGTACTAATATATCTTATGTGTCATGTCTCTCATCTTGTGTATAGGTAGATTTTGTTATGAGATCCTGCTAGGGGCACAGTGACTTTGAAGCTACCTCTGACTTGGAAGATACTGGGTTTATATTCAGTTGAAGAAATATGACGACTAAAGAACAGGGAATGTCACATTGCTCCTTGATCCCTTGAGGACTACTGCATATGTATTGGTGTATTCTTATACTTCTTCTGCGTTTTATCTTCCAATGGAATGTAGCCCCTCAACTAACTCAGCCAAGCCCTTTATAGAATTGTACATGATTGGCTGGATTTTGCAGCTAAATTTCTACTCGATAGGGTAACTAGTCTCATGCCAACCCTCCTTAGTTGCCTCTTATGACATACAAGGTGGGTTACAGTGTCACTAGTCTATGCTTTCATTATGAGCTCCTGTAACACATGGATGACCTAGGCGTATAGTAAAATAAGTAAAGGATTCTTTTCCCATGACTGGAGGCGTATTGTTTTTGTGTTGCAAGGCCCATATCTACATAGAAAAATTGGCTCTCAATAGGTGATGCGGTCAGTTTTTACTAGTTGTTACTAGTTGTTACACATGGTAGTGCAGAAATGTTGTTGGTCAGGGAATGTCATCAAATCAAACAGTTTGAACACCACAGGTATAAATGAAGTCTGAAGGGGGAAAAATGTTAAGTCGCAGCCATTTTCCGTACATGATGAGTCGCTTGATATAGAATGAGGAAGTCCAAAATTAGGATTTGGACGTACATGATTCTGTGCCAATATTGTTCACCTAAAGGGTACATTTTCATATTTCATTTTTGAATGTCAACAAGGATTTCAGCTCACGGGCTGGAAGCTTCCTGATAATTTCATTCTAGTCCGTTGCTTTCTTTTATTCATTGCTCTCTATAATTCTATGTGTGTCTGCATTGGTACATCTATGCATACCTGCCTTAGACATGTTTTTCATGATCTACTCCCTCATTGGTACATCTATGCATACCTGCCTTAGACATGTTTTTCATGATCTACTCCCTCATTGGTACATCTATGCATACCTGCCTTAGACATGTTTTTCATGATCTACTCCCTCATTGGTACATCTATGCATACCTGCCTTAGACATGTTTTTCATGATCTACTCCCTCATTGGTACATCTACTATGCATAACAGCCTTAGACATGTTTTTCATGATCTACTCCCTCATTGGTACATCTATGCATACCTGCCTTAGACATGTTTTTCATGATCTACTCCCTCATTGGTACATCTATGCATACCTGCCTTAGACATGTTTTTCATGATCTACTCCCTCATTGGTACATCTATGCATACCTGCCTTAGACATGTTTTTCATGATCTACTCCCTCATTGGTACATCTATGCATACCTGCCTTAGACATGTTTTTCATGATCTACTCCCTCATTGGTACATCTATGCATACCTGCCTTAGACATGTTTTTCATGATCTACTCCCTCATTGGTACATCTATGCATACCTGCCTTAGACATGTTTTTCATGATCTACTCCCTCATTGGTACATCTACTATGCATAACAGCCTTAGACATGTTTTTCATGATCTACTCCCTCATTGGTACATCTATGCATACCTGCCTTAGACATGTTTTTCATGATCTACTCCCTCATTGGTACATCTATGCATACCTGCCTTAGACATGTTTTTCATGATCTACTCCCTCATTGGTACATCTATGCATACCTGCCTTAGACATGTTTTTCATGATCTACTCCCTCATTGGTACATCTATGCATACCTGCCTTAGACATGTTTTTCATGATCTACTCCCTCATTGGTACATCTATGCATACCTGCCTTAGACATGTTTTTCATGATCTACTCCCTCATTGGTACATCTACTATGCATACCTGCCTTAGACATGTTTTTCATGATCTACTCCCTCATTGGTACATCTATGCATACCTGCCTTAGACATGTTTTTCATGATCTACTCCCTCATTGGTACATCTATGCATACCTGCCTTAGACATGTTTTTCATGATCTACTCCCTCATTGGTACATCTACTATGCATAACAGCCTTAGACATGTTTTTCATGATCTACTCCCTCATTTATCCAGAATTTTGCTTTATAGTACTGTTTATTTTATGGCTCTTTATGCCATTGTCAATAAATGCTTTATATTGTGCTTCGACAGGTGCTTGCAGAAATTTTGCACTCAAGTCGGCCAGATCTGTATAAAGATAGCAATCACAAACCTGAGATGGCTATAGCCCTGACTCGATTTCATGCCCTTTGTGGGTTTCGGCCGATCAAAGACGTGGCTCATTTTCTGCAAAGTAAATTATTATTACATCACTGTGCTATTTAGCACCAGTATTTCTTTGTGTTGTCAGAAGTCTAGTTTACCATTTCTTAGTTGATAGCCAAACATGTAGATGTCTAGTAAATTTTATTTTGTTGCCTGTTTTCTGCAGTGTATTTATATGCAGGATTATCTTTTACCATTAATTCTTTGATGTCCTTAATCCAGGATTTTCGTTACCTTCTTTTGTTTTTTACTCGGTGATATTGCCTTCCCCACAGAGTGGTGACATTGCCTTCCCCAAAGAGTGGTGGTATGCCTTCCCCACATAGTGGTGACATTGCCTTCTCCACAGAGTGGTGACATTGCCTTTCCCAAAGATTGGTGATATTGCCTTCCCCATAGAGTGGTGACATTGCCTTTCCCCACATAGTGGTGACATTGCATTTCCCAAAGAGTGGTGGTATGCCTTCCCCACATAGTGATGACATTGCCTTCCCCACATAGTGATCAAATTGCCTTTCCCACATAGTGGTGACATTGCTTTCCCTTCCACACATAGAGGTGACATTGCCTTCCCCACATAATGATAACAGTGGAAGGTAACATTTGGACATAAGACTTAAAAAACATGAATATTCTACTTTGTCTGTACCAGGCAGTTCTTGTCCTCTCTCCCTCCCTAGCAAGGTTGGTTTAACATAAGAAATGCTCTGGAGTGGGTTGATGTAATAACAGGATGAGAAAAGAGTTTGTGAAGTATTATCATGTCTTTAGTAACCAGTAAACATAGTGCTTGGTCCATTGAAGGAAGAGGTGAGAAAAAAGTGCTGGCGCTGGACAGGACACAGATGGAGAAAATTTGGTAATAGTTTAACTTGAAAGTCCTTCCTGTAGAACCTGTAGGGTAAAAGAAATAAAGGGAAACCTAGAAACACATGCAGAAGAGAATTAAAGGCAGCTTTTAATCATGTGGGGAAGACCTGGAAGGAAACAGCAAAATAAGGCAAGGCTTTGCCTGAGTTAGCTGTGGGTTTATGTTGCATTGGGAGATAAACTGCCAACAAAAGAAGGGTTGTTTGGAACAGAATGAGTCAGCCTAAATAAGAGATGCTGATACTGACTTTGTCTCTCTGCCCTGTTAGTTTTGGAGAAATAAACTGAAAAAATGCATGAGCGTTGATGTAGGCCTTACGATCAATAAGCTGTCTTTCCCAATTCATACATACTTCAAAATAGGCTGGCAAGAAATGCACCTCTAGATCAGTGGTTCTCAACCTTTTTTGGTCCGTGCCCCCCTTCACCATATTTTCAGAACGTCATTCCCCACCCCCCACTTCCTATCAAAAATTTGGCCCGTGCCCCCCTTCACCGTATTTTCAGAACGTCATTCCCCCCTTTCATATTTCCTATCTAAAAATCCCCCCACCCCTACACAGTATACGTACAAATAGAAGGTAAATTTAATAGCATATACTAAAACAAGTCTAGACATCCACATAAAACATGATTTGTAGGTCTACTTACTTTATAAAATGAATTTTAGAAGGATGAGACGTACATAACTGTAAAGTATGAAGGAAAAAAACACTATCAAGTAATCGGTTCTTGTATTAACGCGATCTTGAAATGGTCTTCATTCCCCCCCCCCCCCCCCCCCCCCCCCCCCCCCCCCCCGGAAACTCTAAAATTCCCCCCTGGAGGGGGGGGGGGGAATTCCCCACCGGTTGAGAACCACTGCTCTAGATGGTAGATTACCAATGGACAAGGGAGAGGTGGTTGTCATACATACTTCAAAATAGGCTGGCAAGGAATGCACCTCTAGATGGTAGATTACCAATGGACAAGGGAGAGGTGGTTGAGCACCTGTGGGGTCAGGTGGAGAAGACGGGGGAACAGATTGAGAACCCTTACGTGGAAAGAATGAGATTTGGGGGATCAGCAAGGGTTCTGCAAGAATCTCAAAACTTGACAGGGAAGACAAGGAAAACTTTCAATCAGATAGTGATGGGAACGATTAGTAGTATGACTCTTCGCTGGCTGTTGAACGAGGGGACGGAGCACGTAAGGGAATGTCCTGAATGCAGTGATGTTGGTTCTTAGCTCAACTCAGCATACTTCAAACATTCCAGATGCCAATTCTGGAGATTTGTTCAGGTGAAAGTAAGTCGGTCAGTGATGCAGATTCCTTGTGGCTTCCTCTGCATCATGTCACCTCTTCTAGAAGTCTCCTTTTCTTTTGATTGGCTGAGTTCTTTTTATTTAAATCTTTATATGTGTTCCTGGTTGGTTGAGTTACAAACATACTGTTGTTGTGTGTGTGAATCAACAACGAGAAGTAGAATCTGCACACTTTACTAGAACACAATCACAAGTGGTAAAATGGGGCTAAAGCACCAGTGCATCAACAACAAACATTTAACTACATGAATAAATCAACATAAAAATATGTATAAAGATTACTTAGTTTAGTTTGATCGACGGATTAACATCACGGCACACGGGTGTAACCCATAAGTGCTCCATTCTACTCCTAACTCAAGCCTGAGTCCAGAGAATTTCAGCTCAGTGCACGAACTCTGTAGCACCAGCTAAAGATTACTTAGCTGGAATTAAGCGATACATGCTGTGAACTTGACATATTCCATTTGCCATTTGTGTCTAGGACATTCATTTGTCATGTTATTGATTTTAAGTTTTGTGACATGTTGAAATGGTTACGTATGTAAGTTTTGCTGGATTGTTGAGAGATGATTAAAGCCATTGTTGTATAAATTTAGCTGTGGATGAATTCCGTGAAGCTGTTGGTGAGAAGGCGGTCAAACTGATAACAGCAAGCCACTCCATGGACATGCCCCTCCAACGCGAGGCCATGAAACACGCCTTCAAGGGCCTCATGCAGAGGGACAGCAAGATCATCAGCCATGCTTTAACTCAGTTGGTCTCCAGAGTGAGGAAAATGAGTAAGTGTCTCATATGTTTGTAGTTGTGGGTTTATGTTGCATTGGGAGATAAAAGCCAACAAATGTGTGTGTATGCATGCTTACTTGCACGAACACGTGTGTGTATTATGTCAGGAGACTTTAGAGACTGGTATGTTATAAAGTGGTTTTGTTTTTAAAAATGTGACTCCATCATAAATCTAGCTTTGTGATTGCTCATTAATTTATTCTTGGGAAAATAGTTGTGGCTTCCTATGCTGCTGATTCTGCTGGCACCTTGCCGTCTTGACAGATGATAGTTTGTTACATTGTGCTTCAAAAAAGGCTTAATAACTACAACCCATGGCAGCAGCGAATGTGACTGATCAGACCAATTCGAACCATCCAGAGATAGAGTTATACCTCTCCATAGTACAAAGCCTGGGCTGAATTGTGTAACCATGTTTTGCCCATGCAGCATGATCCTTCTCTTGGCCTGTCTAGTTTACTCCAGAGGAAAGGTAAGACCAATACATCTGGAACAAGACAAGCTGCAGAAGCTGCTGGATCAGCAAAGCATTGCTCTAAATATGGTTAGAGAAGAACAGCGTGGCCAAAAGTTTGATCATGTTCATGTTGAACTTTTCTCTGATGGCGGGATAGTGGCTTCATTGTTCATGTTGAACTTTTCTCTGATGGCGGGATAGTGGCTTCATTGTTCATGTTGAACTTTTCTCTGATGGCGGGATAGTGGCTTCATTGTTCATGTTGAACTTTTCTTTGATGGCGGGATAGTGGCTTCATTGTTCATGTTGAACTTTTCTCTGATGGCGGGATAGTGGCTTCATTTTTCATGTTGAACTTTTCTCTGATGGCGGCATAGTGGCTTCATTGTTCATGTTGAACTTTTCTCTGATGGCGGGATAGTGGCTTCATTGGTCATGTTGAACTTGTCTCTGATGGCGGGATAGTGGCTTCATTGTTCATGTTGAACTTGTCTCTGATGGCGGGATAGTGGCTTCATTGTTCATGTTGAACTTTTCTCTGATGGCGGGATAGTGGCTTCATTGTTCATGTTGAACTTGTCTCTGATGGCGGGATAGTGGCTTCATTCCACACACCGGTCACTTGAATGTTAACATCTCATTTAGAAAGCTATGGCAAACTACTGAAGTAAAATTACCTACAGCATCCACCTGGGGTTTATCTCAGCGTCCTGCAAAGAACATATTACATCATGGATAGTGTTTCTAGTTTGTAGAAGTTTGCCAAGGCAGTCATTTACTACAGCCTGTTATTCAGTTCCCAGATACTGAGGGATCTTTAACATCAGAATGTTGCTGGCACTCCTGAAGAAAAACAAAGAACAGTAATAACCGCAGCCTGGCTTCCTCATCCTGCAGAAAACTTCAGTTAAATTAGCCAATCATGAACAGGTTTTCAGCGAGAAGAGCTTGGCAATATACGGTGGAGAGCCTATGATCTGTTGGAGGATAAAAGTGACAGCAGTGGAAGAAGAGGAGGGGGAAGCAAATACACAGCACTTCCTAAATAGACAGGTATCTGATCAGTAATGACCTTGAGATGAAGGGGCAAATATAAAATACTACCCTGGGATCAAGGGGAAATTTCCTGATTTCTACCATCATTCAAGGGAGAATATAACACCTTCATGTTTCTACCCCTTGATCAAGGAGGAATATAACATCCTCAGGTTTCTACCATACTATCAAGGGAGAATATAACATCCGCAGGTTTCTACCGTACTATCAAGGGAGAATATAACATCCTCAGGTCTCTACCCCATCATGAAGGAAGAATGTAAACCACACTGCAGGGCTTCCATGTTGGGATGAAGAGAGAAGTGATTTGTCTTATTTTGTGTATACATATTTTCATGTAGGAGTCGTAGAGCCTGAAGATGAGAGCAGGAGACTTCTTCTTCTTCGTTCATCCGGAGTTTTTTTTAGGACGTGATTGCATTGTGCCTGTTTACAGCAGAACTGCATTCTTGCGCCTTTAGGCTGACACGTCCGACTTCTGCAGGCATTTGTTGAGCGGGGAGAGTAGGAGACATTGCTTTGTTGAAATGTTTGTTGTGTATAGGCCAGTACAATCTTGAGATGTGAAATGGAACAGCAGTTTTTATAAACAGTGAAGGAGGAATATAACATCCTGAGATTTCTATCTCTGGATCCAGGGGAAATATAACATTCTTGGGGTCATACCCAACTATTAGTGAGGTGTTATATCCTCCGGCTCTTACCTTGGGACCTTGACTTTGCATCCTGGGATCAAGGTGATGTAACACCCTCAGGTTTCTACACCAGGATAAAAGGGGGAATATAACATCCTTGGGTTCATCCCTTGGAATCAAGGGAGAATATAACATCCTAGGGTTCATCTCCTGTAATAAAAAGGGAATATAACATCCTAGGGTTCATCCCCTGGAATCAAGAGAGAATATAACATCCTTGGGAACATCCCTTGGATTCAAGAGGGAATGTAACATCCTTGGGTTTGTGCCCATTATCAAAGAGGAAATAACATCCTCTTGTTCGTAACTTGTGGTAAAGGAGTGGATATGCATACTTAGATCTTTAAAGATTTGTTAATATGTAAAAGCCAGTATGTACTAAGGGTTTTTGAGTCTTAGAATCCATGAAGCATTACAAGCGCACAGACAGTGCAGTCGTGCTGATGGCATCTTTTGAATTGTGCTGTTTTCCAGAAGAGGAAGGCACAGATGTTCGTCCATATGTGGCAGACACCTTGCTGAAGCTGGACAGTGAGTTCCCTGGTGACCGTGGATGTTTTGCCATTTACTTCCTGAATGTTGTTGACCTGGAGCCAGGGGAAGCCATGTTTCTTGATGAAAATCTTCCACATGCATATTTATCTGGAGGTAAAGTGTGTTCGTGATCAGCTTCAATCATGATATGAGTTTATGAAATCTAGAGTCAACGTCATTGTTCTTCTGACATTTGCACATGTGCTTCGCTCTCTTCTTCATTAGCCAGTAAAGAGTTCCCATGCCCTTGATACCAGCACAACCTGGTTGAATGCATTTTCCTATCTGTGCTAATTGTCATTAAGACATTCTGCTCACCCCCTCAGCCTCTCCAGATGTGGGTCCTGTGTTTTGCTGCACTTTCCACTTAATCCTAGAGATCCTTTACCACCTCAGCCTGACCCTTCACTTCCAAGGGGGGAGTAGCAGCAGCCATTCTTATCAGCCTGTTAATTTACTTGCACATCCGCATGTCCCTGACAGAACATCCATGATGTGCTCTGGACTTTTGAGTGATGCCAGCCACCACAAGCGGGACATATCACATTCTATTTGACATAGCAAGCTTTGTTAGTCTGTCACAAGTACAAGATGTCATTCTGTACTACTCTCCAGCCACAAGAACACCGCCGTTACATCCTCCACCTCCGTTCTCTTGCTGGAAGTAATTTATTTTATGCCAGACTACTTTTTTTTTACGCAGCGTCCCTTAACCTTAGCATTTGAAGCAGTACCCACTCCATTTACCTCTCACCACAGACCCATCCATATATATCATCACATCACATGGGCGTGAGTTGTCACTTAGCTGTTGCATGGATACTGTTCCCTGTCTCACCTGTTGTCCGTTCCCAACACAATCAATTCACAATTAATGTATGTAAGGCTGCCTAGTTGGGCAGCACCATGGCCCATTCCTTTTTTTACACTACCATTCCAATTTCACATACATGTCTGTTCGTCTTCAGCATTTGCCATCCAAGGACTGGCGTGGGCAGTCAGGCTTCTCCAGATCTTGCTACCTCCAACAGCATGTATCAGTTTGTGTGCTGACTCCCTTCAGTGCCATGACACAAGATTGTCAGATATTTTCTCTTGCTGTCGTCCTCTATCTCTTTCCACAAATCTTTCCAGTTGTCACATTGTGTTCCATTTATTTCCAGCCAAAAAACGATGACTGCTTCTTTTTGATGTTTGTGATCAGTTGTCTTTGCCTGTTAGCCTCCCTCGAAATGTCCATGTTACTCATTTTGGCCGTCATAGTTTTCTGCATTCTTTTATACAACCACAACCAACCATTGCAGTTAGTTGTCTAGAGATATAAACGCCTTGCTAGCATTCATTAGTTGCTTCATCTTATTTTGCTTTTTATTCCCCATTGTAACATAAGCCCTCAACCAACTAGCAGCAAACTGTCCCATCTTTTACTGTCTCCTGTAGCTACTTCCCATGTCCTCCCCGTATAGTTTGTCTCTATCTTTAATTCTCTTCTCCATGTGCTTTATGTCTCCCACTATTTCAATCACCTTGTGGGTTCCAGACAAGGGAGTGTCTAGTTATACCACCCTCTTGTTTTCTCAATGTGTCTCTCCTGTCCAGCACCAGCATCTATCCCCCAGCACCAGCATCTATCCCCCAGCACCATCATCTATCCCCCAGCACCATCATCTATCCCCCAGCACCAGCATCTATCCCCCAGCACCAGCATCTATCCCCCAGCACCAGCATCTATCCCCCCAGCACCAGCATCTATCCCCCAGCACCAGCATCTATCCCCCAGCACCATCATCTATCCCCCAGCACCAGCATCTATCCCCCAGCACCAGCATCTATCCCCCAGCATCTATCCCCCAGCACCAGCATCTATCCCCCAGCATCTATCCCCCAGCACCAGCATCTATCCCCAGCACCAGCTATCCCCAGCATCTATCCCCCAGCATCTATCCCCCAGCATCTATCCCCCAGCACCAGCATCTATCCCCCAGCACCAGCATCTATCCCCCAGCATCTATCCCCCAGCACCAGCATCTATCCCCCAGCATCTATCCCCCAGCACCAGCATCTATCCCCCAGCACCAGCATCTATCCCCCAGCATCTATCCCCCAGCACCAGCATCTATCCCCCAGCACCAGCATCTATCCCCCAGCACCATCATCTATCCCCCAGCACCAGCATCTATCCCCCAGCACCAGCATTTATCCCCCAGCACCAGCATCTATCCCCAACACCAGCATCTATCCCCCAGCACCATCATCTATCCCCCAGCACCAGCATCTATCCCCCAGCACCAGCATCTATCCCCCAGCACCATCATCTATCCCCCAGCACCATCATCTATCCCCCAGCACCAGCATCTATCCCCCAGCACCAGCATCTATCCCCCAGCACCAGCATCTATTCCCCCAGCACCAGCATCATCCCCCAGCACCAGCTTCTATCCCCCAGCACCATCATCTATCCCCCAGCACCAGCATCTATCCCCCAGCACCAGCATCTATCCCCCAGCACCATCATCTATCCCCCAGCACCATCATCTATCCCCCAGCACCATCATCTATCCCCCAGCACCAGCATCTATCCCCAGCACCAGCATCTATCCCCCAGCACCAGCACCAGCCCCCAGCACCAGCATCTATCCCCCAGCACCAGCATCTATCCCCCAGCACCAGCATCTATCTCCCAGCACCATCATCTATCCCCCAGCACCAGCATCTATCTCCCAGCACCATCATATATCCCCCAGCACCAGCATCTATCCCCCAGCACCAGCATCTATCCCCCAGCATCTATCCCCCAGCATCTATCCCCCAGCACCAGCATCTATCCCCCAGCACCAGCATCTATCCCCCAGCACCAGCATCTATCCCCCAGCACCAGCATCTATCCCCCAGCATCTATCCCCCAGCATCTATCCCCCAGCATCTATCCCCCAGCACCAGCATCTATCCCCTAGCATCTATCCCCCAGCATCAGCATCTATCCCCCAGCACCAGCATCTATCCCCCAGCACCAGCATCTATCCCCCAGCATCAGCATCTATCCCCCAGCACCAGCATCTATCCCCCAGCACCAGCATCTATCCCCCAGCACCATCATCTATCCCCCAGCATAAGCATCTATCCCCCAGCACCAGCCCCCCAGCACCAGCATCTATCCCCCAGCACCATCATCTATCCCCCAGCACCATCTATCCCCCAGCACCATCATCTATCCCCCAGCACCAGCCCCCCAGCACCAGCATCTATCCTCCAGCACCATCATCTATCCTCCAGCATCAGCATCTATCCCCCAGCACCATCATCTATCCCCCAGCACCATCATCTATCCCCCAGCACCATCATCTATCCCCCAGCACCATCATCTATCCCCCATCACCATCATCTATCCCCCAGCACCAGCATCTATCCCCCAGCATCTATCCCCCAGCACCAGCATCTATCCCCCAGCACCAGCATCTATCCCCCAGCACCAGCATCTATCCCCCAGCACCAGCATCTATCCCCCAGCACCAGCATCTATCCCCCAGCACCAGCATCTATCCCCCAGCACCAGCATCTATCCCCCAGCACCAGCATCGACCCCCCAGCACCAGCACCTATCCCGTACCTCTTGATACACTGAGTATGTTTAGTTCTCTCTACATTGGTGGTTCTGTCACACCATTGTAGTCCTACTATTCTGTGCAGGTACCAATTAATGAATCTTTGTAGTTTATTGGGAATTCTTTTGTCTTCTTCTGTGTTCTTTACTGATTTAATATTGGAATGACAGATTCTAAGTTTGGTGCTGAGCTTAATTTCATGTGACTTCCACAAATTTACTAGTGCAGTGAAAGCTGCTCTTGCCTTGTGTGTTATTTTAATGTCTCTGTCTGCTCCCACATCTTTATCTTCATTGCTATCTACACAGGTGTGTGATTCTGACTCCTGAAGTTTGGTTTCACCAAGGCAGATCAGGTGATTATTAGTTTCTGATGGAGGTCAATTCTTGTCTTAGTTAGCATTAGTCATTAGAGTTTCTGTTCTGGGGGAATATTGTATATTCCTAGCCATCATGATAGTTATGTTTTCTTCCTCTTGTCTGTCATCTCACAAGGGAGCATAGACCTTTGACCCAACTCACACCAAGCCCTTTGAAGACATGCTCCTGATTGGTTAGATTTTGCAGCTGAAGTTGTCTATGGCATGAGGTAGGCAGCTTCTTACGGCATTCATGGTCAGCGAGTGTGTCATTTTGAGATTAGAACAAGAATTGTCATTGCGAAGGCAGCCTTTTGCAAGATGATAGACATACTGCCCAACAAAAAGATGTCATTTGCAACGAGAAAGAGTGTTGAGGTGCTACATAGAACCTGTGCTTCTGAATGGATGTGAAGCTTGGACAATGAGCAGGCAAGCTGAAAAACATCTGATGGCTGTAGAAATGTGGTTTCTGAGGAGAATGCAAAGAATACCATGGACAGACAGAAAAAAACCAATGACCAAGTACTACAGAAGACAAATGAAAACCGTAAACTGATCAGAGAAATGAGACGTATACAGTCAGTTTTTTGGTCACACTATCAGAAGAAATAAATTGGAGAACGTGATGACAGCTGGCAAGATTGAGGGGAAGAGAACAAGGGGAGGACAGAGAAGTAAATACCTGGATGGCTTGGCCACATTGTATCGTCGAGACTAGAACACTGAGCTGATCCACGATTCTGGTGGAGTGAGATGGCAAAACATGACCGCGCCACGGTTACCGGCATGGCACTTGATGATAGTGTGTATTCTTTGCTTCCTTTAACCCTTTACAAGGCAGACGCTTGTCCGTTTTGTAGCCCTGAACGGGCAAGATTTTTTCAGGTTCTGTAAAATTTCGGGTCGCGTTAGTAAAAACATCACAAATAAGGTGTTAGTCAACCGATTTTAGTTAAATAAACAACACAATGAAGGGAAAAGCATGCAGAATATGTTACTCACGTGATTGTTGCCGGTAATCCATATATGAACACAAATATTTACGAAATACGGCATGTCGTTTGTGATTTTCCGTCATCTATACGGCAATTTACAAACACATTTTCAGAATCATAATCACTTTCTTTAAAGTCCGACTCACGACTGCTAATGCAAAGTAACGCTTTGCACTGATATCTAGCTCCGATTAATAATCAACTTCGTGCCCTTTAATGTCATTTAAATTGAACAGAGCGAAATCTCGGCTATCACTTGAAGAATCGCCGAAATCCATTTTGAAAAACAGCGTAAAAATCCCGAAAACTATAAAAGAAAGTCCGTTAAAGTCTGTTCAAAGTCATTGTAGCGCGTTTACAAATGGCGGCCACATTGTCAAGCTATCGGCGAAAGTGAAAGTAGCCATCGGAAGTGTCGGAAAACCGAGAGATTGCATTTTTAAAACGACTAGTCGTCAAAGACGCGATTGGGCGCTATGCTCGTTTAACGCATCGAACGCTATCAGGCGCTATGCCCGTTAAGGGCCCTGGTAACATATGAGTGAGCTTTCTGTCTAGGGGCATATCAATGTGTTCATATATTGTCTGCTGTCTAGCCTCATATGGATTCTCTCTTTCCTATTGCACACATATGGGGGGGGGGGGGGATTAGCTGTGCTTTTCAAGGCCATATGTATTGCCTTTGTTGAGTCATATCCATGTTTGTTTAGTATACTCTTGATGTTGCCTGTCCATTGTTTTCATGCCAGATCTGTTTTGGCTACATGTTCTTTTTGGCAGTTGATCAGATTTCATTCTTATAGGATGACCAAATCAATTTATTTGCTGTCTCTTGATGAATTTGATGCATGGTGTTAACGTCTATGATTTTTCTGATGTCGCCGGTTCACTGCTATCTTTTCTTCCATTAATCTTATCATTTGGGGATGTAATTTCCTTGGAGCATGATGGCGGGACATTTTTTTCGTCCCTTAGGATGGAACGTGTGTTTGTCTAAATGTTTGTAGTTTAAGTGTTTTTCGTGGTGGAATGGAGTTCGGACCGTGCAACGGAGTTCGGGCACACGCGCTCGGACTCCCTTCAACATATCATCAGCGCCCGGTGGCGATATTTAAGCCAAACACGACAATCAGGCGACGAATGGCAAGGACACAGTGTGGGAAAAGAGCAGGCGCACGCAGGAAGCGGTTAAAGTGTGACAGATTGGGCATCGGACATGTTTGAATACTGTACTGGAACTGTGCATCATTTAGTCAACGCGACCCATTCTCCAAAGACTACTGTACGGAAACGATATTGTGGTCTTACAAAAAATACAGCTCGGCGACGGACCAGTCAATGTCGCAGGGTTTTAGGGCTTCTATAACAGGCGACACCTCGGACAAGCCATTCTGGTCCACGACAAAATACTGGTGTCTGAGATCAATATGTTCGCCTGGAACAGTGATGCCCTGCAAGTGCAGGCATTAAGAATGACGCCAGTGCAGCTTGTAATCGTGAACGTTTATGCGCGTAATGGGAAGGTCTACGTTCGACAATGGCAGAGTTTGTTCAATATGGATGAAAGACATATCATCTACTGTGGGGATTTCAATGCCAGAGGTAGTCAATGGGGGAATAGCATCACTAGTAGACAGGGAGAAGATCTGGAGGACGCCCTGGCATCTGCTGGCCTAGTCTGTCTGAATGATGGGAAGGTCACTAGGATGGCCACTTGACCAGGTGATTCTGACAGCGTCATTGACTGACTTGGCTCTGGTGTTGACCACCATTGCACCATTGTGCCTGTGGGGCACACTGGGAAACCACGACAGTGACCATTACCCTTGTATTATCCTGATCAAGAAAGACAGGGTCAGGAGTCAAGGAACAAGACAAATGCCTTCCCGTATGACAACACTGGTCAAGACGCCATTAGCAAGATCAGAAGAAGAAAACTAACTTCCTCCAGCAGGAGACAAGAAAGATGGTTGCAACCACCATGGTGGAATGGAGAGGTCGAGAAGGCATGGCTGGGAAAGAGGCAGGCTGTCAAAGACTGGCAAAAAGCCAGAAAGGCTAACATGCCACAGGGTGAGTTGGCGAACCTGAAGACTGAGGTCCATAGGACGATGACTTTATTCAAATCCTGTGCCAAACAGGCCAAGGCCGAGAAATGGGACGAGTTCTGCATGAAGGTGTGCTCCGAGCGATCTCTTATGACATTCCGGCGCCTCCATAAGAGCATGAACGGTGCTGCACAATGTAGGGGTATTCCAGACTTTCAAGGCACAGACCTCACATGGAAAAAGTCGGATGCGGATAAAGGCCCTTCTTGCACACTACATAGAGCAGACTGACCAGAAAGACGAGCCCGCCAGGCAAAGGACCACAACGACACTCTGTTGTGCGATGAGGTCGGGACAGACGAAGAATACATAATCACAGCTGAGACAATACGTGCGGTGCTCAAGAAATCACCTAACACCGCCCCAGGCCCAGACGGCATCCGATATCGTGACCTACTGGTGATGTCAGATGATGACATGGAAGAACTGGCCAGAGAATTCAACACCAGTATCCAGAGGGGTCAGATCAAAGAGGAATGGCTACACAGCTACTTGCTGCCGCTGCCAAAACCGAACAAAGACCATTCCAAGATAAGCGGCTACAGAATCATTACGATGCAGAATACTGCTGGCAAGCTACTGGAGAAAATTGTAGCACACAGACTTGCTTGTGACTTGGAACAACTCGGCTGCTTCCCGCCCACACTTGGAGGATACAGACGTAACAAAGAGTCATGGCTGAATGCGGCAGTCTTTGCTCAAGATGTTTACGAAGGATTTCAGGTCAGAGAAGAGACATGTGCAGGCCGCCATAGACTTAGAGGACGCATACAATAAAGTATCCTTCGAGCACTTGATGCAAGCCCTCCTCAGACTGAAAGTGTCCCCTCACCTTGTACGATGGATAGCTGCAGTCCTGCTCCAAAGGAAGGTGGTGCTAAGATGTGGGAGTTGGTCTTCTGAGCCGACAACGATATGTCCAGGATTGCCGCAGGGTTCACCACTGTCACCAGTACTATTCAACGTGTATACGGTGCCTATCAGTGAACAACAATTGGACGGGAGGGGTAGGACTCTGCCATTTGCTAATGACATCCTCGTGTATCGACAGGGTCGAGGTAGACAGGCGGTTGCCAGTGATATGCAGGGCGAACTAGATCGAATTTCCTCATGGTGTGCGGATGCCAGTGCCATTGTCAACCCTGCAAAGGCATCGGTTACATGGTTCTCCCTAAACAACCATATTGTGAACACAGACCTGCCGGCAGTGAGAATGGATGGGAGCATTTTGAGTAGAACCCAGTCGATGACATATCTTGGCGTGAGGCTTGATCGTAGCCTGTCTTTCAGAGATCATGTCGATTATGTCATAACGAAAGCTCGAAAAGGTTTGTCAGCAATGAGAGTCATGGCGACTACCAATATCGAGCAAAGACTGCTAATACTTCTGTTCCAAGGACTTGTGCTTTCACGCATCGAGTATGCCCTGGCCATCCTTACTGTCAGCCCTACACAGATTGGAAGACTTGAAAAGGTACAAAACGAGGCCATGCGCATCATTTTGGGCTGCACAAGAGACACCAGCTGTGTAGCGATGAGATACCTCCTTGACTTCCCGACTATGAACCACAAGATCAAGATCAGGAGAGCTCATGCATACTTGAAAATAAGTGCGGATGAGCAGCACCCTCTGCATGAAGATATATTCAGAGAAAAGGGCAACAGGCTAAAGAGGGGCAAATCATGGATGGGTCGGGCGGAGGATGTCATCAGACAGGTCTGCAGTCCTACCAGTATCAACCCTGGCAAGGAATGGGTGCCTGTGCCTCCAGCTTTTAAGTGCACCTTCTCTTGCATTATCACAATCGACAGACGGTGCAGAGAACAGAATCCTGTCACTGTTAATGCAGAGGTCAACGCGCTCATCAATGAACACTGCAGACAACCCCAAGTGCTCATCTATACAGATGGATCTGTTGTAAAGAAGCAGAGAAGTGCATGGGCATTTACAGCCCGTTCAGCGGGCCGAACCGTCCAAGAATCCAGTGGTGCCCACACTATGCCCACGAGCAGCATGACGATGGAGGTGATGGCAGTAACACAGGCTTTCCTATGGCTAGAATCACAGCATTATACCAACGTGTGTGTACTAAGTGATTCAATGAGCATGATTCGGAAGGTCGAAGCTGGATCTGTACGTAGACAGTGGACTGAGTCGCTGAGGAAGTCTGTTGTCCGCAAAGTCACCTTCATCTTCGTCCCGGGACATGCGGGAGTCGAGGGAAATGAACGAGCTGATAAATTGGCTGGCTCTGCACCCCCTTCAGTTGGCGAGCCTATGGATCGTGCTGATGTTATTAACGTCCTTAAAGACATGCCGAGAACAGAAGACTTTGATGTCGTGAATCCACATCGCTGTCCAGGATGAAAGACTTGAGAGTAAGAATTGGCATGGCCAGACACGAGAGGTACATCGGGAAAACGAGGTGCCTCGTTAACCAACACAGAACTGGCACCATTAGCCACCAAACGCTGATACTTATGCTGGGGGGAGGATCTGAGCCCCTATGGGCCTGTCCGGAGTGCAATGAAGATACCCCAACTGATAACTGATAACTGAATCTTATCATTTGTTAGGGGATCTCTGTGTTGAAGTACTCGGACCACCTGACTCATGCTCCGAAGGTCCTGAGTTCATTTTTGAATTCGGTCATTAGTTCTTGGACTCAGTCATTGGTTCATAGCAGATTTTTCTGAGACCTTTGGGGGTTGTCACTGGGGCCATATGGTACATGCTCTTGTGCAGGCTTATGCAGGCCACTCTGCATAAAGATATAAGGATCAAACTTGGTGCATTGAAGTCAATCTTCTTGACCGTAAACACTTAGTTTATCAGTTGCTGCAATACATTCATTTTTCTTTTCTCATAGTGTGGCCAAACATGTTGACTGCCTCCTTGTGATGTTTGTGATAAGCTGTCTTTATGCCTTAGCCTTCATCAAAACACATAGATTGCTTATTTTGACTGTCCATGATATTTTCAACACACTTCAGTCAAACCACTTTTCTGTAACTTCATTGGATTTTATTGTTTATTTATTAATCATCCAGGATGCACAGACATTTTATTTTAACTGATTCTCTGCCGCAGACCGATAGGTCGGTTTAATGGAACGGTTTTGGCACCCGCGAACCGATATTTCGCTTCAGTATAGATAGTGCATTATTTGTTCCAGTTCTCTTTATTCCGCAATTTTTAGTGCTCCTCCAGTAAATTTAAATATTTTGCTTCCGCCAGTGTGAAACACGTCGATAGGATCCATATTGATGATCCATGTGTGATAGAAAACGAGTGTTTAGATGTTTATTTTGATTATTTGAGAAATGTCAACACCTTCTAGTTTGCGACCACGTAGATTTTCATCAAATTAGTTTGAAACAAATTTAGATTATAGTTATTCCGATTTAAAGGTCTTTGTGATAGATTCTAAAACTAATGCCACGTGCAGTAGTCAGTAGTCAGATTATTTTGTAGTAATTGAAAACAACACTAAAACCGAAAGTTCGTCATAATATATCATAAAATGATGGCACATGTCGAATTATGAATGCGCTAATGGGCCACATTTATGCCCCTAAATTTGTTTTGCCTATCACAAAGTATTTAAGGAATATTTCAATAATTAAATTTAAAAGAATAATAATTATAACTAAATAGAAAATAGTGTTTATATTATTTATCAGTACAATCTTAGTACAATCTGCCTGGTGTGTTTCGGACATTTTCCATTTTGTGTGAAAATTATGTGCGTCAAAATATTGTTTTGTTTTATTGGTGTTATGAAGCAGTTCTTGTGATATTATTGAACAAAAGTGGTGTATTTAACATTATTCAGTATATATTTAACTGGATTAGCTGCAGTGGATACAAAATAACGCCTTGGTAAGTGGACATTTGTCATAACTGTCATCCCTTTAATTTAAATTATTACTAAACCTGTCATTTTTGTCATAATATTTCTAACCTATCATTTAATTATTAACACTGTCGAGTTCCCTGTGCAATCTCCTTTAATTTGATATATCATGCAGTGTATCTGCTACAATTTTAACCATTTTCATAACATTATTGTCTCACACCCCTACTTCCAATTTTCTGTCATGAATATCTGTTTTGTCAGGACCACTTTTTTGTTTGGTAGGCAGTCAATTAAAATTGTTTCTATGTAAAACTCCAGAACTCTTGTTTTAGCTTCTAATGATATGGGCTTATTGTAAGAGGCTTTTGTATTTAATAAAATGTAGTTTTTGCTTGTGCTGTTTTGTTCTTCGTGCGTATACTTCCTGTACATGTTTACATATATTCCTGTTGGGTTTCGGAACAGATTGTATGGAGTGCATGGCTTGCTCAGACAATGTTGTCCGTGCTGGTCTGACTGTCAAGTACATTGATGTCCATACCCTGTGTGAGATGCTGGACTACACTGGTCGACCAGTCAACCGCACCAAATTCCTGGGAATTGATAGTTACTGCGACACTAGCACTCGTGTCACCATTTTCAATCCACCAGTCCCAGAATTTGGGGTGTCCAAGTTTGAGGTAGGTTAAAAAGTGAATCCTCATTTAAAACAGGCATGAGACATATAGGGCAGGGGAAAACCTGTTGACATATGTGAAGTAAAATTTAGCCTTAGTGGATATGCCAGTTTCTGTCATGGGGTTGCTGTTACTCTGTTTACAACGTTGCCCAACTTTTTGTTGCATTTTTTTGCTAACCATCTATATATGCAAACGTCTGGTGCCATTTGCATTTTGTTCCACTATGTTGCTTAAGATCTGCTGTCTCCAAGCTGGGTAAGGCAGGATCTGCTGTCTCTGGGCTGAGTTTGAGTGTGCATTGCAGATGGGCTTGGTTGTTGATATGGTAAGCATAGGATCTCTTCTGATCATTCTGTTTGCAGATTCTACAAGGTATTTCATTTCAATCTTCCCCTTCCAAGATCTTCATACCACTTATATGGGTTGATCTGTCAGCCTTCTAAATTAAATGTTTCTGCCTATTTCTGGACTCATCTGTTTCTTCTGACCTTCCTTGGTTGTAGATATGCAGTCTTTTCCATTTTGTTAATTAGCTTTGTCTTCATGCCTGCAGTTACAATCCACATTCCTTGATTCGGCACTCAATTTATTTTGTCATAGTTTGAATTGATGGCTGTTGCACCAGTATTTTCAAAGACTGGTCCTCACTCATCAATTGTAAAGCTTCTTGAGAACTTCTCATTTTAGTTTGTATCATGTATTCCATGTGAGGCAACAATCAAAGGTTACACCTAGGTAGTTTAAATTGTCATCCCGACACTGTATATTGCAGTGTAGTATTAGCATGGTATGCTGTGTCGAACACAAAATTGAACTTATATAGTCATTAATAGATCACGAGAGTATGCCCAAAAACAGTAGTTACAGCTGTTTTATTTCCTCAGATAAGCCTGTTGAAAGCCTCGAACAAAGCACAAACTCTGTAACCCCAGCGATGACCCTCAGGAGTATGATAAAACTTCACTTTTGAACCATATGGTGTCTGAAAACGAACCCAATACTTAGCAGGAAGGAGGCTTACCACAAGGAAGGAAGGTTGCCGCAGGGCAGGAGGCTTGCTGCAGGGCAGGAGGCTTGCTGCAGGGCAGGAGGCTTGCTGCAGGGCAGGAGACTTGCCCCAAGGCAGGAGACTTACCAAAGGCAGGAGGCTTACCACAAGGCAGGAGGCTTGCCACAAGGCAGGAAGGAGGCTTATCACAATGCAGGAGGCTTATTACAATACAGGAGGCTTGCCACAATTCAGGAGGCTTATTACAATACAGGAGGCTTGCCACAATTCAGGAGGCATATCACAATTCAGGAGGCATATCACAAGGCAGGAAGGAGGCTTGTCACAAGGCAGGAGGTTTGCCACCAAGCAGGTAGGAAGGAGGCTTATCACAAGGCAGGAAGGAGGTTTGACACAAGGCAGTAAGGTTTGCCACAAGGCAGAAGGCTTATCACAAGGCAGAAGGCTTATCACAAGGCAGAAGGCTTATCACAAGGTAGAAGGCTTAACACAAGGCAGAAGGCCTTACAACAGAAGACTGGTAATAATGAAAACTACAATAGCAAACTGTTGATAATAACCACTACAACAGCATATATTATAATGATTACTACTACAACAGCAGCAAGGGTAATAATGACATTGAAACAGCAGAACAGTTGATAATAACCACAACAGCAGCATATATTATTATGATGACTACTACAACAGCAACAAGGGTAATCATGACATTGAAGCAGCAGACAGGGCCATTTTTTTTTTTGCTCTTTGTTTTTGCTCTTGCTCACTTTGAACTCAAGGGTAGTCCATACACACTACTTCTAGTAGTGATGGACTGAATTTTGCGTGTGGATTAGCTTTCTCTGTTAAGTGTCCTTCGCCATCAGGCAAACCCACTCCGACTTCAGAGGTAGGCAGGGTAATAATGACCACTACATCAGCAAAGGGGTTATAATGACCACTACAAAAGCAAACATGGTAATAATGACCATGACAACAGCAAACAGGGTAATAATGACCACTACAACAGCAAACAGATGGTAATAATGACCACTACAACAGCAAACAGGGTAATAATGACCACTACAACAACAGACAGGTTAGTAATGATCACAAATATCAGGGTAACAATGGCTACTCAATTGTATTTTTTAGATTCCCAAAGGAACGAAAGGTTATCACTTCCAGAGCTATGAGGGTGCCAGCATCTGCATCATCATCGAGGGTGAAGTCGAGGCCACCTACGAAACGCAGCCAACACCCGTGAAGTTTACCACTGGCTGTGTGTTTTTTGTGGCTGCAGAAATTCATGTGTACCTGACAGTCAACGGCGACACAGACGTTGTACTGTTCCGTGCTTATCCAGGGACATTCTAGCCAACATCTAGCTGGATTTAGTTGTTTGTTTGTACAACATTAGTGGGAAGATATTATGCTGTTGCAGGGTGTAAGTCTCAATTATTTCTATTAAAGTTAAGGCTCGTGTGATGTCGCGTATACGTTTTTTTCCATGGATTTGCATGTTATTTTTTGTTTTGTTTGTTGGGTACTTGTGTAACAACCTTGGCCAAGAAAATGCATGGAAGCAAGGTGAAAGTAAGCCAGTGGCAGATACTGTCGCAGGTTGTTGAAGTGTTTGACTTCACATATACCAGGTCACGGCATTATGATGCAAGTGACCAACTCCTTTTCTTGCTTGTCTTTATTTCCTGGAGAAATCTCAAACACCAATATTGTGATACTGGGTCACCCCCAGAACTGTATGAATTTGAGGGGAGTAGGAGGATAATCTCTCAGCATGAGGACTGAGTCTGGACCAGAGTCTAGAAAGCCGAGTCTCAATTTCCTGAATCCATGTATCCTTAAGCATAAGTACATAGTTGATGTGAAGGCACTTAGCCAATCTTCTGTACACATGATTATCCCTAAAGCATAAGTACATAGTTGATGTGAAGGCACTTAGCCAATCTTCTGTACACATGATTATCCCTAAAGCATAAGTACATAGTTGATGTGAAGGCACTTAGCCAATCTTCTGTACACATGATTATCCCTAAAGCATAAGTACATAGTTGATGTGAAGGCACTTAGCCAATCTTCTGTACACATGATTATCCCTAAAGCATAAGTACATAGTTGATGTGAAGGTACTTAGCCAATCTTCTGTACACATGATTATCCCTAAAGCATAAGTACATAGTTGATGTGAAGGCACTTAGCCAATCTTCTGTACACATGATTATCCCTACAGCATAAGTACATAGTTGATGTGAAGACACTTAGCCAATCTTCTGTACACATGATTATCCCTACAGCATAAGTATATAGTTGATGTGAAGACACTTAGCTAATCTTCTGTACACATGATTATCCCTAAAGCATAAGTATATAGTTGATGTGAAGACACTTAGCTAATCTTCTGTACACATGATTATCCCTAAAGCATAAGTATATAGTTGATGTGAAGACACTTAGCCAATCTTCTGTACACATGATTATCCCTACAGCATAAGTATATAGTTGATGTGAAGACACTTAGCCAATCTTCTGTACACATGATTATCCCTAAAGCATAAGTATATAGTTGATGTGAAGACACTTAGCTAATCTTCTGTACACATGATTATCCCTAAAGCATAAGTACATAGTTGATGTGAAGGCACTTAGCCAATCTTCTGTACACATGATTATCCCTAAAGCATAAGTATATAGTTGATGTGAAGACACTTAGCCTAATCTTCTGTACACATGATTATCCCTAAAGCATAAGTACATAGTTGATGTGAAGACACTTAGCCAATCTTCTGTACACATGATTATCCCTAAAGCATAAGTACATAGTTGATGTGAAGGCACTTAGCCAATCTTCTGTACACATGATTATCCCTAAAGCATAAGTATATAGTTGATGTGAAGACACTTAGCTAATCTTCTGTACACATGATTATCCCTAAAGCATAAGTACATAGTTGATGTGAAGGCACTTAGCTAATCTTCTGTACACATGATTATCCCTAAAGCATAAGTATATAGTTGATGTGAAGACACTTAGCTAATCTTCTGTACACATGATTATCCCTAAAGCATAAGTACATAGTTGATGTGAAGGCACTTAGCCAATCTTCTGTACACACGATTATCCCTAAAGCATAAGTACATAACTGATGTGAAGGCACTTAGCTAATTTTCTGTACACATGATTATCCCTAAAGCATAAGTACATAGTTGATGTGAAGGCACTTAGCCAATCTTCTGTACACATGATTATCCCTAAAGCATAAGTACATAGTTGATGTGAAGGACACTTAGCTAATCTTCTGTACACATGATTATCCCTAAAGCATAAGTACATAGTTGATGTGAAGACACTTAGCTAATCTTCTGTACACATGATTATCCCTAAAGCATAAGTACATAGTTGATGTGAAGGCACTTAGCCAATCTTCTGTACACACTGATTATCCCTAAAGCATAAGTACATAGCTGATGTGAAGGCACTTAGCTAATCTTCTGTACACATGATTATCCCTAAAACATAAGTACATAGTTGATGTGAAGGCACTTAGCCAATCTTCTGTACACATGATTATCCCTAAAGCATAAGTACATAGTTGATGTGAAGGCACTTAGCCAATCTTCTGTACACATGATTATCCCTAAAGCATAAGTACATAGTTGATGTGAAGGCACTTAGCCAATCTTCTGTACACATGATTATCCCTAAAGCATAAGTACATAGTTGATGTGAAGGCACTTAGCCAATCTTCTGTACACATGATTATCCCTAAAGCATAAGTACATAGTTGATGTGAAGGCACTTAGCTAATCTTCTGTACACATGATTATCCCTAAAGTACATAGTTGATGTGAAGGCACTAAGCTAATCTTCTGTACACATGATTATCCCTAAAGCATAAGTACATCGTTGATGTGAAGGCACTTAGCCAATCTTCTGTACACATGATTATCCCTAAAGCATAAGTACATAGCTGATGTGAAGGCACTTAGCCAATTTTCTGTACACATGATTATCCCTAAAACATAAGTACATAGTTGATGTGAAGGCACTTAGCCAATCTTCTGTACACATGATTATCCCTAAAGCATAAGTACATAGTTGATGTGAAGGCACTTAGCCAATCTTCTGTACACATGATTATCCCTAAAGCATAAGTACATAGTTGATGTGAAGGCACTTAGCTAATCTTCTGTACACATGATTATCCCTACAGCATAAGTACATAGTTGATGTGAAGGCACTTAGCCAATCTTCTGTACACATGATTATCCCTAAAGCATAAGTACATAGTTGATGTGAAGGCACTTAGCTAATCTTCTGTACACATGATTATCCCTAAAGCATAAGTACATAGTTGATGTGAAGGCACTTAGCCAATCTTCTGTACACATGATTATCCCTAAAACATAAGTACATAGTTGATGTGAAGGCACTTAGCCAGTCTTCTGTACACATGATTATCCCTAAAGCATAAGTACATAGTTGATGTGAAGGCACTTAGCTAATCTTCTGTACACATGATTATCCCTACAGCATAAGTACATAGTTGATGTGAAGGCACTTAGCCAATCTTCTGTACACATGATTATCCCTAAAGCATAAGTACATAGTTGATGTGAAGGCACTTAGCCAATCTTCTGTACACATGATTATCCCTAAAGCATAAGTACATAGTTGATGTGAAGGCACTTAGCCAATCTTCTGTACACATGATTATCCCTAAAGCATAAGTACATAGTTGATGTGAAGACATTTAACTGGTATTCTGGCTTGCTTAGTTTAGCTGGTGTGTTGTTTATTGGCAGTTAGTGCTGACTTGTTTGGAGAAATTTTCTAATGGCATGTATACGTTGTATCTGATATTTTGTACCAGGAAATTTCAGTGGGAATTTATCATTTTGTTTCTGTCACTACATACATAAGTATTGTATGCTGTTGGACAAGAGAATTAATACTATGTTGTTTTTGTCACTACATACATAAATATTGTATGCTGTTGGACAAGAGAATTAATACTATGTTGTTTCTGTCACTACATACATAAATATTGTATGCTGTTGGACAAGAGAATTAATATTGTGTTGTTTACCTAGGTCATTGCATGCCTTTTGTTTTTTATAATTATTTTGTTAACAAAGTTTCTATAAACAGGAAAACAAATTATGATATAAATTCTTTCTACTGGCTGTTAGTAGCAATAAAGGGAGCACAGTCCCATTGATCATGTCCCATTAATTGATTGTGTCCCATTGATTGCGCCATAGAGAAAAGGGACTACCACTGCGAGCTGATACCAATATGAAGACACAGAATATAACTGGAAAGCTCAACAAAAGGAAAGTCATACAGACACAAGCTAGTGTTTCTACCAAAGTTTTATTTATCAATGAACAAACACACGAATGCATACACGTTCGCTCGCTCGCTCACTCTCTATCACATCCACTATTCACTCACCCACTCACTGACTCGCTCACCCACCCACTTACTCTCATTCACTCTCTCTCACCCACTCACTGACTCTCTCACTCTCCCACCCACTTACTCTCATTCATTCTCTCTCTCTCACCTACCCAATCTCTCCCTCACTCACTGACTCTCACCCACCCACTTACTCTCATTCTCACCCCCTCCCTCCCTCCCTCCCTCTCTCTCTCTCACCTACCCATTTACTCTCATTCATTCTCTCTCTCTCACCCACTCCCTCCCTCCCTCACTCACTCACTCACTCCCTCATTCATTCACTCCCTCACTCACTCACTCACTCATTCTCTACTTAGCTAGAAAACTAAATATCAAAGTCATAAATAAGTATGTAATCTATGCGAGTTAAGGCTTTTTTTGTGTATTTATTAAAACGTGGAATCTTATTTGTGATTGTGGTATTTCAGCTTTCTAGTGCTACCACTGGCTGAATGCCCCTGAACTATTGCTGACCTAGTTAGTGGTACCACTGGCTGAATGCTCCTGAACTATTGCTGACCTAGTTAGTGGTACCACTGGTTGAATGCTCCTGAACTATTGCTGACCTAGTTAGTGGTACCACTGGCTGAATGCCCCTGAACTATTGCTGACCTAGCTAGTGGTACCACTGGCTGAATGCCCCTGAACTATTGCTGACCTAGCTAGTGGTACCACTGGCTGAATGCCCCTGAACTATTGCAGACCTAGTTAGTGGTACCACTGGCTGAATGCCCCTGAACTGTTGCTGACCTAGTTAGTGTTAATATCCATGATCTTGTTCTTCTGCCAACCGGCCCTCTTGCCTTGTTCCAGTCTGTATGTACATTTATGTCACATGGACAAGACTTCAAGGTGTTTTTCTTCTACATACTGAGATAGAAGAGAAGCAAGAAGAAGAAGAAGTTGGCAGACAGAACATTAGTGCCATTATCTGTTACTGCCATGCATGGTTCATGGTTTGGTTTGTACATTTGGCACCCTGCTGATGAAGGCACCAGAATATTGACTATGTTTATGTCGAATACATAACAAGCTGACTTGTTCTAAAGCCTAAGGTAGAAAAGAAATGACAAAGAAAAAGATGAAAAGGGCAATGGAAGAAGAGTTAGTGATACCACTACTATTCAGTAAACCACTAATAAACAATACATAATTTAATATTGTACAAGTTCTGTATTTTGCTCTATTATATTCTACTAAACAGAGAATGTGTATGGCTGATTGCCCAGTGTTTTAATAGAAGAAACTTGTGGGCCATCAGGGAAGAGACAAATTTATAAACCAAATAGAAAAGGAATAAGAATAACATCAGAGAAAGCCGTATCAATCAAAATATAAAATATAGAATGGCCACCATGTCCCATTTGTCTTCCTCTTTGTGATAAAGGGCCATCCAGGCAGCATATCCTTGTCCCTTGACCATGTTACTATCACTTCCATTTATGATGTCCATATTCTGTCCATGTCATTTCTTGAAAGGACATTGCGCCAGACACTGAGGTTACTCTCATAGCCCTAAATATAATACCATCATTACTACCTCCTCCTTACCATGTATGTATTCTGTCCATTTCTTGAAGGGATATTGTGCCAAATACTGCAGTTACCCTCATGTCTGATTCAGATAGTTTAGAAAACACTGACAGTGCAGATAGACATATTAGAAATGTTTAGGCATGGTGTGGACAGTTATAGGATATTCTCTTTAGACATCTGAAATATGATAGAACAGTGTAACTATGATTGAACAATGTAAGTAGTTCTAACATTTTCAAGTTAGGAAAATTAAGATAAAAGGGCTACTGAATACATGTCATGGATATGTCGACTACGATAATTTCATGAACTAAATGGCGACTAGCGCAGGAGAAATGCAGTAGTCAGTAGCAGCACCAGGGCTATACAGCAGTTTTGTTGTTGTTGTTGTCAATAACACATCAACCCATACCAATAACTGGAGGAAGTCACAATGTTTTTCTTTTTCCTTGTTTCCATTCTATGTTGTTCATCATCAATACTAGTTCATTGCTTTCAGAATCAGGTTGGTTTCTTCCTTTTATTATTTTTTTAATTTGTTTATAATTTACTTAAAACATGTATATCTTAAAGTGTATTATATTGTTAAGGACCCTCATCATGCAGACCATCTGGCCAATTTGTAACGTCTGCTGGTATATGAAATACATCAAACACTATTTAGCATTAAAGATTAAGAACACAGACAAATGGGTGACAGACATGCATATTTTTTAGGCCTGTCAGAAATTAAGTTTGCCTGATTCCAGTGTCATTGTGTATGGAACTCGTAGTTTTCACATAGTACAAGAAATCTGCTGTAACATTCATACTTACCATGAACATTTGAAAATGAGAACAGTCACAATTATATTTTTCTTGCTTTATAGACTTGTTTTACTATTCAGATTTGCTTCTAGTGTGTATTTATACGCGTGTGCAAAACTGCAGGTTCTGCTGTAGTGAAATAGTTCCATTGTTTGAATTAGCAAGGAAACTTGAGATGACTTCTGTAGTATGCTTGTATACAAAATGACGGGTTCTACTGAAGTGAAATAGTTCCATTGTTTGAATTAACTAGGAAACGTTTGAGATGACTTCTATAGTATGCTTGTATACAAAATGGCAGGTTTTACTGTAGTGAAATAGTTTCATTGTTGAAAGTTAGCAAGGAAACGTTTGAGATGACTTCTATGGTATGCTTGTATACAGAATGACAGGTTCTACTATAGTGAAATACTTTCATTGTTTGGGTTAGCAAGAAAACACTTGTGATGACATCTATAGTATGCTTGTTTACATCTGTAATTCATATTTATGCCCCGTGATTGAGCTTATGGTATGTAGGGATTGGTCTACATTCTCAATATAGAGATTAGTTGTAAACTGGTGGAATGTAGTGTTTTCATTCATTACTAACCATTAAATTGCAGTCATTTCTATTAATTATTAACCAATAGATATCATTCACAGCAGTTATGATTCCAGTTTGCAGTGGTTTATTTTATAGAATCGGTTGGCTAGCCCCACAGTTTCATATTTGTTCAGCTTCACAGCATGCCTGTTAGAGCAATGAAGTGTTCTTTCTGCTACACCACCATCACAAAGATATCCCAAAACCAGTCATGTCCCATAGCCAGTCATACTCCATAGCCAGTCAGCGCATTTATGTGATTACTTCGTTTAATTTAACCTGAAAATGCTTGAAAGCTTGCCATTGAGGGGAGGCAACGATCCAGTGTCAATGTGTTACATTTGTGTGTATTTATAGCTGACAAGTTTGCTTGATGTATTTTAAATTCTGACATTTCTACCAGGAACATTCCACATGTTCAGTTCCTGCAGTATTATGTCACATTATTTCATGGCAATAAACAAAATTGCAGTTTGCTTGAAGAGTTTCCGTATTGTTTTAATATCCGTTAAAATATTTGTTCACTCGTTTAGCTCTTCTACATCCCCGCTCATTCCTCCTCTCTTCTTCTTCTTCTCCACCTCCTCTGACTTTGCCACTGTCTTCATCTTCTTAGTTCTATTCTTCATGTTTGTCTTCATCTTCTTCATCTGCTGCTCCTGGTTATTTGCTCGTAGAGTGTAGATCCTCAATTGTCTGATATTTCTTCCTATCAATTTCCAGTAATCAATTCCATGTCTTCTCATAATACTTATCTCGTCTATTAGGTGTCCTTTATTTGTTCCTAATTTCTCTGTATTTATTTTCCACATTGTATATAAGAAGAAATACTTTATAGTTACACATGAGCTCTTTCCGATAGCATTTCAGATCAAAGTATATTTACACATGAACTCTTTCCTATAGGTTCAATCCTATCTCTCTCACATCGGACAAAGAAGGAATTCTCAAGTGCCCTTTCAATTACCTGTTCTGCCCCTCTTATGACGCTCATTGTCCTTACCTCTTCGATAACCTCGTTTCTTACATTTGACGCCTGAGTGTCGTTAGCTTGACCAATTGTGATGTGCTCAATTGAGTTAAGAACTGACATCGTTCTCGGGGCATTTCCATAAGCGCTCAGTCCCCCCCCCCCCAATCTTCAACAGCCAGTGAAGAGTTCCAATACAAATTGTGCCCGTTGCAATCTGACTGTTTTAGCTCAGTGTGACGACTGTAGACCACCCTCTGACCACCCCTTGCTGCTGCATTCTCTCTAGACCATAATAATCTGTGTTCTGCATTATTCACATGCTCCTACCACATCTGCCTTATCATGCATCAAATCACCCCTTAATGATGCGGCACCAGCCAATCTGTCCGTCTGCTCATTTCCAACGACACCAGTGTGTCCTGGAGAAAAGATTCAGTACAATGTTCACAACCGCCGACCTCTGAATCGATGCATGCTACGCTTCACCTTTATCAGCATGCTTTGTGAATCTGTTACAATCACCACATACATATACAGTTTGTTCTCCAACTAGCGGAAAGCTGCAGTAACCGCCTCCACCTCCATTCACAGACTTGAGGTTGTGGTGTCATATGCCAAGCTCGCCTTTACTAAACATTGGCCATTTGCTTTTATCATGATGTGCTCAGTGTGTCGAGTCACTCATGGCGTATGACGCTTGCCTGGACCTTCTTAACCATGCTCACTGAGTCGCCAGGTCACATGCACGTGAGTTGCATATCCTGCGTGCGGAAGGGAAATGTTGAACTGAAGAGGAATGGTTTGTTTTGTCA
>JACEFZ010005914.1:797500-825000 GCA_014155875.1 Cepaea nemoralis | reverse complement strand
TCAACCCCAACTCTTAACCCCTTTACTCTACGATTCTATATCATACCTGCCCAACAATCCCATATATTTCCTAAGTCAAAATCTCACCCTCCTATCTCATCATATCCAAATGCTAAGCAAAGACATAATTCATACAATATCAACAATGCAAAACTCTCTATAAAATCCGTTATAAAGTTCTCCACAAAATTTCTCTACAAAACTCTCTATAAGCGAACTGCTTTTAAAGTGTCCATCTAAATTATGATTGACAAAAATTGAAGATATTTCCCTTATCTTTTTCTCCCTTATTCACATTCTCGCTATTCCAGGATAGACAGAAAAGTTTAGTTAAGTCAGTTAGGTTGGGTAGGTGCGCACCTTAAAAAAAAAATAGAAAGTAAGGAAAAAGTAAGAAGTAACCACATTTCTCTTCCCATGCATTCTCAAAACTTTATAAAAATAAAGTTTCTAAAATTTATCTTCATTTTCGTCAATAATAATTGTTGTTATCAAAAAGTTGATCCAACACTACAACCATTTTGTATTATACACCTCGTCAAATTCAACCATTCCTTCAAAACCTTCAAATTATTAGTATACTGTTACGTACAGTCTTCTTCTTCCAGTGTCCACTTATTTAAATGCCAAAATTCAACCTGGCATTCCCCCCCCCCCCCCCATATTCTCCCATTAAACGCTGTTCAACCCAGCTCCTATTTCAATCCACTTATTTACAATACGAACCGTCTAATGTAGTCCCTAATTCAATCCCTCATTTTTAACTCTTTCTAAACCACATGTAATTATCAATTGTTGCTGATACCCCCAGCCACTTTTAATTATACTCCTCCATTACAACATACTGAATCACTTCGCTAATCACCACAACTTCCCCCTTAACTCAATTTCTATTTATAAACGTTATATACGTTAAACAACTCAACTTTAAGTCGTCTGTTTCACCTTTTCTGTAAGTTCCCAAAAACAACTCTTCATTTTTCCCATAACTGAACGTCTAGCTAGGAATCATTTTAAACACACTCAGGATAACTCAATAAAAGCAAAGTTAAATTATCCTTACATTTTATAAAGAACAATTGAAGTCAAACACAGACTAAACAATATCAACCCCCTCATTCTTTGACATCATCTTTATCCCCACACATTAATCAAATTAAACATATGTGATGAAATGAAAAACCATATATATAGACACATATTATGACTACTAATCAATTATTTTCCGTCTAAGAAAAACTCAACACTTCAACTTAAAAATCAAAATGATAATAAAGCACATATCAATAAGTCTTAACTTATTACAACATTATGTCTATTCATCCCTACAACACTTGACTAAGTTATTTGTCAACTTCCTCAGAAATTCAGAAATACCGTGTCTAACTTCTTCCTCTATCTGCAATCTGCAGAATATCCTACCACGCTATTTATCCCTTCTCCATTTTCTTAATAGCTTCAAATTGTTTTCTATAAGTGCAATATCTACATCAATGTCGTCATCCTCGTGAGGAGAACTATCTTCTTTCATATCAGCATCTTCATCAGTTTCTGACTTTTCATCCATCTCTTGTTCCGCATCTGTATATCCATTACTAGCAACCGCTAATCTCTTCCTTTCCAAATCCAATCTAATTTTTCTGTCTTGACGTCTTAATAAATTTTCAAACAGTGGCATATCTTCATCACTTGAAGAATTCAGTCTAAACTTCCTTTGCCTCTTAATTTCTTTTTCTTTCTGTCTATCTAACTTTCTTTTTACTGCCTGTCTTGTATTCATAAATGGAGCTTCTATTTTTTCCTTGATTGATTCTTCTCTATTATAACCGTCATACGTGTTGTTTTCCTCTGTCATGACTGTTTTTGGTATTGTTTCTTCTTGTTCAGCCGTAGTAGACGCTGTTGTTACTTGTTTCCCATTCTCAATAGGTATTGGATATTCCATTTGTCTGACAATCTGTCCATCTGACAATATTTCTTCTGAATAATAATAATTATTATTATTCTCTGCATCTTTTTCCTCATTATCCCGTCTTAAGTGCTCTACATGTGAACGTGCAACATGCCCTGTAACTTGATTCTTAATAGTATATGATACTGGACCTTTTTTTTCTAAAATATAATATCCCGGCACCCAATGAGCATCAAACTTAGAATTTTTCCTATGTTTTTTGTAATAAACTCTATCACCTATGTTGAACTCTTGTAAGTGTGCATTTTTATTTGTGTATTTCTTCTGTCTTTCTCGAGCCTTAATTATATTATTTCTTAAACGTATATGTGCTTTGTGCATTTCTTGCAACCTTGTTTCATGAAAATCTTCCCCCATATATTTTCTCCTAGGCTTTAATAAATTGTCAATTGGTAATATTGGTTCTCTCCCATGTACTAGGTAAAACGGTGAGAAACCTGTTCCTTCATTTTGGTGTGTACGGATCGCCCCTAATGCTATTCCCAAATAAAGATCCCAATCCATATCGTGTTCTTCTACATTTTTCGCTAGTATGTTGTATAATGTCCTATGTTGTCGCTCATTTTTGGCATTCGAAGTTGGTCTGTAATATGAAGTCTTAATGTGTTTTATATTCAAATCTTTTACTAATTTTTCAAACTTTCTATTTACAAATTCTTTCCCATTGTCTGTAAGTATTATTTGTGGACACCCAAACCTTGGTATAAATTCTTGTAACAGCATATTTATAACTGAATCAGCACTCTTGTCTGGAATTGGATAAACTTCTGGCCAAAGACTATATGAATCTACGATATGTAGTAGGTATACGTTTCCCGATAATGTTTTTGGATGAGGACCTGAAATATCCAAACTTACTTTCTGCATTGGAAATTGAGGAATATCGGTATCTTGTAAGGGACATTTAATTATCTTCATGTTTCTTAACCTACACTTTTCACATGCTTCAACATATTCATATACACTTTTAAATAAATTCGGCCAGTAATATTTACTGCTAATAGACTTAACTAACTTATCTCGTCCAAAATGACCATTATCATCATGATATGCCTTTAAAACTTCCCGTTCGAAATGTTTCGGAATATATTTTCTTAATCCCTCACCTTTTTCATTGATATAATATAATTGATTGTCTTCTTGTAGCTCTACAAATTTTCTTTTAAAACTATTTTCCCCTGTTTCTTTCAGTTTTCTTTTTATCTGTACTATTTTTGGATCTAATTCTTGTTCATCTTTCATATTAAATTTTGATAAACGTGGATCTTCCGCTCTAGGTTCAGACTCTTGATCTGACGGTAAACTCTCAAAGTCTTCTCTATTTATTATGGCAGAATCTAATATATTTACTTGCCAGTTTCGATCGTCTATTTCTGGTTCTCCTTCATCTTCTGTGTTTCCTGATGACTGTGGATATGGGACCCTAGACAATAGATCGGCGCATGTATTATGTTTTCCTGAAACATATTCCACTTTAGCATTGTATCCCTGTAGATTTAATGCCCACGTTTGTATTTTCCTATTTTGTATTGGTGCTTCTAATATAGACTTTAATGGCATGTGATCAGTTCTAATAATGAAATTGGCGTTATGTAAGTCGTAATTTAGTTTTTGAAGAGCGTAGTGTATAGCGTAAGCTTCTTTCTCAATAGTCGTCCATTTGCGTTGAGATTTGCTAAGTTTATGAGATAAGAAGTATATTGGCCTTTCATTTTTAACCCCTGGTATTCCAGACTCTTTTCCTTCATATGGTTGAACCAAACATGCTCCTATTGCATTGTCCGAAGCATCTGTATATAGTATTAATTGTTTGTTCAAGTCTGGATGCGTCAATAGTGGTACCACTGTTAAACTGTTTTTTAAAAGATCGAATGCTTTTTGACACTCATCATCCCACTTAAATCTAGCGTATTTGCCCGTCAAATTTGTAATTGGTTCTGCAATCTTTGAAAATGCTGGGACAAACCGCCTATAATACCCACAGGTTCCTATAAACGCACGCACTTCCTTTATGTTACTTGGAGTAGGTAATTCTTTAATAGCCTTTATCTTTTCCTGGTCTGGTTTAATTCCTTCTCTATTTATAATATACCCCAAATATTTTGTTTCTGTTTTTAAAAACTGGCACTTACTAAGCTTCAATTTAACATCATGCCTTCTTAACCTGTCAAATACTAGTCTAATATGTTTTAAATGATCCTCCACATCTCCTTTCGTAAAAATCAGAATATCGTCTATATAGGCTAATGCAAACCTTTGCATACCTTCTAAAACTTCATTCATTAAGAGCATGTAGTGAGACGGCGCAGTTCGAACCCCGAATGGCATACGTAAGAATTCGTAAGAACCCATATGAGTACAGAAAGCACTTTTCTTTTGAGCGTCCTTCGACATCGGAATACACCAGAATCCTGACCTTGCGTCTAGTGTTGTGAAAAATGTAGATCCATTAAGCAGCCCCAAAATATCATCAATTACTGGTAGTGGATACGCTACATTCTTAGTGATTTTGTTCAACGCCCTGTAGTCGCAACAAAAACGACTCGAACCATCAGGTTTGGCCACGATGACGACCGGAGATGACCATTCTGACTTCGATCTTGTTATTATCCCTGCTTTCAACATATCTTCTATTGCCTTTTCCACAATCTCTCTATTTCTTAATGGAGTTCTATATGGTTTTAAACTAATTGGTGGATGGTCTCCTGTATCTATTTCCATTGTAACTGTTTGTGTCCTTCCCAATTCTAAATCACTAACCGCAAAAACGTCTTGATTTTCTTTCACCAATTTTTCTAATATTTCTCTATTCTCCGGTAGAGCTTTTAATTGTGACAACAATTCTTGTTCTCTTGTCTTTTTATCAACTGTATCTATCTGAGATGGACGTTTCTTACATGTATGGATCAATTCATCATTTCGTCTTGTCCATCTTCTTTTATACTTATTTCTGGCATTATTTCCAATCCTGGAAGTTTCTGAATACTTATTTCCCAATATGTTTTCTTTTTCTATAGTTAACATGTTATTCTCACTATACTCTACTTTAGCAATTACACAACCTCTATATAATGTAATATTTTTTCCTGTATTATTTAAGAGCATTACTGGAAAACTGAGATGTTTATCTAGTACTATTAACCCATCGGTGACTTCTAAGCCAGGTTCCTGTATTATTTCCCTCTCTAATTCCGTTATTTTAACTGTTTGTCCAACCGAAAAGTACGGATTTTTTTTCATTTTTGCCTGTATTAAATTAACTGTTTGTGGTTTCAAATTCATGGTCGTTTTGACTCTAACTAGTGTCGACACATGCATATCCTCTTCTAAATCTACGTAAACACCTTGGAATTTTAATTTATGCAAATCAAAAAAAAGTCTCACCCCATTTTTCAATAAAAAATCTCTACCCAATATCATATTTCTATTTACATCCCTGACCACATGGAACATATGCCTAACATTTATCCCTCCTAATTTAAAATTTATCATCGTTTGTCCAAGCACTTCTAATTTATGTCCAGTTACCGAATGAAGATTCTCCTGAATTCTAAATATTTTACAATTTTTTAACATTCCATATAAAAATGTTTCTTTAATCACGCTAACTTGCGCTCCCGAGTCAACTAATGTTCTAACTTTATATTTCCCTATTTCTATTATACACGAGCTAGGATCAACCATATTTAGTGACAACTGTTTTATCTCAACTTGGGGAGATAACTTCTTATGTTTATTATTTCTAAATGTCCTATTATACTCATCATTTGGGTTTTTAATACATTGCTTCATCTTTTGGATCTTACTATTTTCCCCCCTACTGCCGATCCTGTTCAGTAAGCGGGATGCCAATTTCCCTGATTTCCTGACCTTCTAAAATTTCTCTGCACTTCTCCATAATTCCCATTTGCTGATCTACTATTTGTAGTTCTATTCTGTGTACTATTCTGAGCACCTCTATTATTTTGTGTATTCAATGGGACACGTCTGTTACCACAGAAGCGAAAAATGTGCCCACGTTGGTGGCATCCCCAACAAACCACATTTGCGTTATTTGTGTTACCCCCCATGTTTCTTACAGTATTTCTCACTTGTCCTTCTCTACCTTGATTATATACGTTATTGTTTCCTTGTACCATCTGTATTTCTCCTCGTCTTCCTCTCCATCCATGTCTATACTGTCCTATTTCCATAGGTTCTTCAATTCTATCTTCCGAACTACTACCTAACTCTCGTCCTCCCCTCAATCTAAACCTTCTCCTCAAGCTTTCTTCTTGTATAGCGATATCTACCGCTTGTGACAACCTTGCAGGATTCTCTCTCAATAATTTAAATTTCAGTCCATCTGACCTAATCCCATCAACAAAAATCCCCACCAACATCCGTTCCACTTCTTCAGCTCGTACATTCTGTCCCAAAAATGACTCTTCAGCTAAATTGATTAACCTATCACTGTATAGCTGTACACTTTCTGTAGTATTTTGTCTCGTTTGTCGCAACACTGAGAATGCGTGTTGTGGATCAGTAATTTCCGCGTATTTTCGTGCGAGGTCGTCTTTAAATTGTTCCCAGGTTTCACCTCCTCCCGCTTCTAGCTTCCTTCTTATATGGTCAGAAACTGGACTTGTACTAGTTCTATATGCTAAATTCTTTTTATCCTCATCTGTAGCGTTCACTAGATAAGCATGTTTCTCAATAGAAATAACCCATTTCTTAAACTGATTCGCCTGTCCATTAAATCTCTCAACATCACTGATTACACTTTGCTGTCTTAATACTGCGTCCAACTTTGATATCGCTCCACCAACTCCACTTAGTACCTGAGAAAAATCTTGGGGCTCCATCCTAAAAATCTATAATGGAAATTATCAAGCAATATAATATACAAATATTTTCAGACAATATTATTTCAAAGTAAGCAGCAAGAAATATTCTGTTCAATTAATTAATCTAAAATTATCCATTACCTAAACTAGACGAAAAAAACTCCAACCGATGATCTTAATGAAAAAAGTTCCAGTTCCAATCGCGAATCCTGACAAAAGGGACTCTAATTGACCATTTTGATGAAAAAATTCCAATCGAGGATCTTGATTAAAAAAGGACTCTGATCGACAAACTTGAAAGGAGCAGAAAAAGAAGAGCCTCTGGATTTCTCACTTCAATCGAAGTCGATTCCTTCCAGTTGTTTACATGCCGCTGATTATGCTCGTTTGGCCTTTAAATTTACAACGCTCGATACAATACTGACTGATTGATTGCTTGATTGATTGATCGATTGATTGCTTGATTAATTTGATCGATTGATTGCTTGATTGATTGATCGATTGATTGCTTGATTAATTGATCGATTGATTGCTTGATTAATTGATCGATTGGTTGACTGATTGATTGATCTTAAGCGTTGGCTAAAAAACTCTGGACTTTACCTTCAGACAAGCAAGGTCACCTTCACTGTATTTCAACCAAGAACGGTTAACAGTTCCAGCAAAACCAGATTTCACGGATGTGATGCCATACGTTTCAAAAAAAACGAGCAAGTCAACAATGGATTGATTCAAGCCTGACGATGGCCACTCTGTTTCATCACTCGGAACATTACGTGTTATGTGGCGTTCCAACAACGGTTAGTTCAATTCAACTGAAACAATTTTGACTTGAGATAAGTTAAACAGAGCTTATGTCTTCACTCAGCTGAAGTGACGGTTGACGACCTTGATTCGATAATTTCAGAAAGTAAACATTGACCTTGATTTAACCTCCAACAGTCCAGTGAGCTGAGATCGTGCTCATAAATTTTATCATTCTCGAGATTTCTCGGTTCCAATTGGAGCTGATCATTCGGTTGTATACATAATTTATTTCTTGTACCTCGGGACTTTATAAGTTGTAAGATGTATCTAGTGGTGACAACATCATTACATCATTTATGAATTTCAATGTAAAATAGCAATTCTTGACTTTTACAAAAGAAACAGCGTATATCAGCAATCAAGGCCCTATATACTGGTGAGTCAGGTATATAAAAAAATTATCAGTCTCTATAAATCAAGATTATCAAACCTTCTGACCTTGACTGAGAATCCCCTAACAAACACTGAGAAATCACAACAACTACCCCTGGGCGGGCTTTCAGTTGTTGCGTCTCTTATAATTTACTTGAGAACTTCCATAACATCCGTCTCTAGACGCAGACAAAATTCTTCGCTTTAGTCAACAATCTCCGCGACATCCCATGTTTGAAATCTTGAGGTCGACGGCACCAAAACAGCCTGTATAACAGTGTGGTGATGACATGATAAGGCTGTGTGTGGAAGGCTCGTGTCAATATAGTGGACAAGTCTCGGCTGTTAGATAAACATTCGTTTATTCATTGAAACCATACGTCTTCTGACTGATGATGGTAAACACCGACATCTTTCCTAGTTGAATCCCAAGTCCCAAGTCTCCCCAGTGACGTGTGTGCCAGCCCTGGATACGTCTATCCATTCGTGTACACACGTTCACTAACCAATGATTTCCCACTAGTTAATGAATGCGCAGCATCCATTAACTCCTAAGCTCCCTTTACTGTTACAGGGGGTCCGATCCACTGGCATCCACACCAGGCTTATAAGTCATGGCTCGGACCTGAGAGAGAGCTGTCCCAGTAGCAGATGATGTCCAGAAGGCCACTCTTACCGCGGACCTGAGAGAGAGCTGTCCCAGTAGCAGATGATGTCCAGCAGCCCACTCTCCAGGCGGACCTGCCAGAGATGTATGCTGGCAATACGCACCGTCCTCGTGCTCTCTGTAATGATGATGATGTCTGGTGATGACTCTCCGCCTGTGGTCAGTTCTGTCTGTAATGTCATGTACCCATTAGGGGTTGGGTTATGGGTTAGGGTTACAGTAAGGGTTAAGGCTAACTGTGCCCCTAAACCCAGGGCGTAGCCAGGGCAATGGTAGTTGTCTGTATTTAACTCCTGGAGCATGTGGACATCACAATAATATATTAGCCTATAGGTTAGGGTATATGGTGCTGGACATGTTATAAGGACATCCAGTGGGTGGTCTGATGTCACTGGGTATATGGTGCCTGTCAGCGTCTCAATCAGTCATAGCTCCTCGTCGAAGACGTGACAGTAATGTAAAACTTGCAACATAATTTGTCAACAAACACTCTCACAACAATAGTAAATCTCTCTAGCATGAGGCGATCAGCACCCTCTCTCTCAGGTAACCCAAAACACTCCTCTCTCAACCACAGTCAGGTCCTGTCTCATCGTCCTTGCCTCGGTTAAGGTCACGTGGTGTTTTACCAACGTATCGTCCGTGCTAAGTCGGGTGTCTCCGTATCTTGGTATCCTCATGTCCTTCACCCGTCTATTGATGGCTGATGTCTCAGGTCGTCTAGTCGAAGGTTGGACTGTCATTCAAGGACATGTCCAGTCTCTAACCCCATGTCCTGTCTCCAACTGGGTATACAGTCCCATCCTACTCTACCCATGCTCTACCTGTGTCCTGTCCTTGTCCTGTGTCTTCTTTCACACTCACCAGGACTCTGACTCGCTCCTGTCGCTCGCCCCCCCCCCCCCCTTCCCCCTTTCGTGTCACTTATGTCATACTCATAAGTGACACATTGTGTTATTTCTTGGTAATTAGTTGGAACTAATTCGTCAGAGGACTAAGGGAGTAAGTAAGTCGTCATGGCTACCGTAGGTTGGCGTTGACAACTATAGTAAAAGACTATAGTCTATAAAGGGTTGGATCTACTGTAGAAACACAAGCTCACTGGTGTTGTTCGGTGGTATGCATTTGGTTAGTTAACAAAGAGTCTACCACTCTTGCTCATTTTACTACTGGGGACTATTATAGACCATGATAACGTTGTCTCACATTCTTGGCGTGAGCCTTGAATTGCAACCCTCTCAAGACACCAACAGTGCCCACGGAACAATGGTCTCTTTTTTAGGGAGACTCATCAAGGGAAATATTCCCCCTGGTCCCCGTAAAACGGCAATTCAACCTTTCATCCAAATCTGTGTACTCACTGTTAAACCCATATCTAGCTCTCGCTTGTTAGCAGTGATTCTATGTACGATCACGTCTTGCCCCCCCCCTCCCCCCTTTAAGAACTACTTATGACCCTTGGTATGTGCAAGATAATGTCCCATTCCCCTTCTAATAGTTTTTTTTTTTTAAATTAGCATATCCTTTACAGGACATCGCTGTCAACAGCAGCATCTTTCAGCTGTCTGTTGATTTCTTGGCAAGATTACGCTCAGTAGTTTGCCATTGCTTTCTGAGGGCCGGTTCAGTTATCCCGCAAGTCACCAGCGGGGGTCGAACAGCTCCCAGCTCTCGCCCGCTACGAGACTCTGCGTGATAAACGGGATTACGGAGAAAGTGTTGTAACCCCTCGGCCAGAGAGACCGGCCCTTTTAATAGTGGATGTACTTTATCTGTTAGTGTGGCATGTGTATGCGAGCTATTTGTAATTATATTTGTGTTAACTACATCCATGTGTGCATGCTTATAATATATGTTTGAACTCTGTCTAAGAGTCATTAGTTTGGTCTTCCGAATTCATGAAGGATTTCATATTCATCATCCATGAGGCGGACTACCGAACTATGATGCTTAGACATTTGTCTATTAGCGTTGTGTCAATGTAACAATCACACATCCAATTTAAAATGGCACAAATCACATGTGCTGCAGATGACCAATACAATATATAACATTGAGGCCAATGTGCGTGATAAATATTGCATATCATTTCTGTCACACCCTCAAATTTAATACATTTATAATGTCTTTCGTACATATCTCATATACACACTAAAACTGCATATTCTTATAAAAATACATGCAGGTAAAATAATAAGTGTTTAAGATAATGTAATAGGTATTAACTAAGAGGTATTAACTAAAGGTAATATTATTCTATCTTAATACTTAAACTGAAGTGAATTTATAATTAGAAAAACATTTAGCGAAAAAGAAAAGGGCTTATAATCTTAAGCTCTTGTTATTGCTTTAACATTTTAGCAATTAAATATGTACAATGTAGTTTAACTAGTCAAGTCACCGGCACCTTGCCGTCTTGACAGACGATAGTTTGTGCTTTAAAAAGGCATAATAACTTTTATCTATGGCGGTAGCGAATGTGACTGATAAGGCCAATTCGCGCTGTAAATGTCTGGTCACAGTGGGTGCATGTGAACACGTGGTCATTTCCACCATCATGCACCATCTTACGTCTCACACGCTCGGTGTGTGACTTATCTGCAATAATTTTCTCCTTTGCATTTATTCCATTTCTGATGTTTGCCCTCCATGCAACACGTTCAGCAGCGACTTGCTCCCAATGTGCATTATCAATGCCTGTATCAATCATGTCCCGCTTACACACATCTTTGTATCGTAGTAGAGGCCGACCCTGAGATCTTTTACCCATCTGTAATTCACCAAAAAAGATGTCCTTTGGTATTCTACCATCATCCATCCTCATAAGATGTCCTATCCATCTAAGTCTAGGAAGACTGAGCATGGAATAAACCGTCACAAAACCTGATCTTTCCAATACTTCAGTATTTGTGATTTTGTCTTGCCACTTAATACCAAGAATTCTTCGCAGACACCGCATATGAAAGCTGTTTAAAGTTGTTCTCTTGGTGTGAGTAAGTTGTCCAGGTTTCACTGCCATAAAGAAGAGTACTAAGGACACAGGCTTGATAGACAAGGACTTTTTGTTTTGGCAGTAAGCTTCCTGTTCTCCCAGACTCTTTTTCTTAACCTGTTCATTGTTGTTGCTGCCTTACCAATCCGGATGTTGATTTCCTGATCTAGGGATAATTTGCTATTTACCACTGATCCTAGATATGTAAAATGGTCTACCATCTCTAGTTCGGCGTCGTCAATAAAGATTGATGGTACCCCGTGTGCACCTTGTGACTAATCTGTGTCTTCTTTTTGCTAATTGTTAAACTAAATTCAGAATAAGCATTGGAGAATGCAGATAGTAGACATTGCAATACTTCCCCCGAGTGGGTCGTAACTGCAGCATCATCTGCAAAAAGCAACTCTCTGATCAGTACCCTCCTAATTTTAGGTCTTGGCCTTCAATCTCTGAGCATTGAAGAGGCCGCCATCTGAGCGTGAGTGAATGTATATACCACCATCCTGATCACGAAAGGCATATTTCAGTAGTTTAACTAGTAACATCAACTTCAATTTTACAAAAGATTAATACTTTTAACTCACAACTTGAGTATTAAATTAATACTAAAGAAAATTACACGGGCTCCGTGTAAGCAATGTTTGAAAACCCCTGATATGACTCGGTTGATTGTTATACAGCACCCTTCAGGAGCAACTCGCTCAGTGCTCGAGTTGTTGGAGCTGTGTAAGATCCAACCACTGGTAATACACGTGAAGTAGGTAGGCACAGAGAAGCAAGATGTAAGGAGAGAGAGAGAGAGAGAGAGAGAGAGAGAGAGAGAGAGAGAGAGAGAGAGAGAGAGAGAGAGAGAGAGAGAGAGAGAGGGAAAATTGCATGCGACATACTGCATGAGGAATGCGGAGTGGGTAGGTCTTCACAATACGAGGCTTCACTCCTACTGTTCTCCTATGAAATAGAGGCAGTAAGGTTGATTGTTATACAACAGTATTTGAGGATCAAATCACCCAGTGGTTGTGTTAAAATCAGACCACCGGCAATATAGTTGGAATATGTAGGCACAGAGAAGTGAGATGGAAAAGAGAGAGAGAGAGAGAGAGAGAGAGAGAGAGAGAGAGAGAGAGAGAGAGAGAGAGAGAGAGAGAGAGAGAGAGAGGAATTGGAAAAGAGAGAGAGATTGGAAGAGAGAGAGAGAGAGAGGGGGGGGGGGGAGAGAGAGATCGATCGGAGAAGTGCCTACTACTCGCAATATAGTTGGAATAGGTAGACACCGAGAAGCACGATGGAAGAGAGAGAGAGAGAGAGAGAGAGAGAGAGAGAGAGAGAGAGAGAGAGAGAGAGAGAGAGAGAGAGGAGATTGGAAAAGAGCCTACGACACGCCACACATGGCATAGGTGGGCACAGAGAAGCCCGATTATTGAGAGAAAATGAGAGAGTGAGATTGAGAGAGTTACTCACGAAAATATACGGGGTTACGGCGAAAGCTGTAAATCCCTTTGCCAGGGGGACGGCAGTCACATCAATACATATGTAATTCTTACTTTCTCAATCTGGATATTTTTCCTAGATACTTTCCAACGAAATCTAGACATATATGGATGTTGTTTGGGCCATTTCTAGATATTTTTGGTCAAAAAAAAGTGGCAACCCTGCATAAAGGCAACATAGCCAGTTTACACGTCTTCAGACGTGTCGGGCGTTCGGTGCTAGCCACATATTTGTATAGACCAATCCGCAACCCGTGGGTGTTGTGGTCAGTATCACGTCGCCGCGTTTACTTCCCAAGAATTATTGTAACCCATTTAAAGCTGGGCCCACCTGGGAGCCCAAGTCAACTTAAGAAACAGCCCAAGTCAACTTAAGAAACAAACAAATTGACGTAGAATTATTCTGCCTGGGACCCCTTCGCATTGCCGTATATATTATTAGAAACTGAGAGGAATGACACACTGGCCAAAGAAGACCAGGGACACAACAACCCGATATTTCAGTTAATACTAGATAGAGCATCAAACAGACATCCTTAAGGCACAATAAATACACGCGAATGTCACAAAGAACCGTTCTTGTCAGTGCTAACACGTGAAAGACATGGTGTTTGCTACAACTCCTTGTTGAATTGTACTCATACAGCTGTGGATAAGCAACAGAGGGATCCTAAGCATGCAGTCAGACTATTCACATCAAGGAATGCATTGGCACAATTACACAGATGCTGGAATGTGCGGAGCAATGGAAGAAAACCCTTGATTATGAATGCATTACTCGCATTCTCCATATGATTCATAGACCAAATGGGCTAGATGAAGAAGTTTCAATTGACTATTTACATTCCCGTGAATATTTCAGTTTCTGGTTCCCGTTTATGACATACTTATTTGCTCTTAGCACCGAGTTTTAGGCTGCTGGCAATGAAACATTTGAAATTTGAGGAGGAAACAATAATAATTTACCATAACTGCCCCAGTGAGTCCGTATGTGCTGTGCCGAATCATGACCTAATTACGAGGGGGCGTCCAATGAAAACATTAATAGAGTTATATAAATTACAATAACCATGCCATTGTCTTGTAACCTGTCAATATTGTTGTTAAGGATGTCAAGAAAGTTAAGCAGGTGACATCGCGGTGCAGACGAATACGGTGACGTCATAGGAATGTTTAAAGACGGCCGTCTCACTTTTGACATGCACCAAGGAGGGCAGCCTTCTATTATCCGTTGTTTTTCTTTTAAAATCAGTGAAGGGTTGAAACCTATAGAAATTCATCGGCGAATAAAGGTCCAGTATGGCGACGCATGCCTGTCAGTCCAGCAAGTGTATCAGTGCAGTAGGAAGTTTTAAATCGGCGTGATTTCTGTGACAGACTGTTCACGACCGGGTCAAGCACACCGAGTTTGGTGTGGTTACACACGCTACCAAGAGCATTTTTTTTTTCTACAGAAATTCAAGCACTTTATCGGCGCTGGAGTACTTGCCTTGAACTCAGTGGTAATTAAACCGAAACATTATACATTTATTCTTTACTTTTGTCAGAACATATTCATACCAGAAAAAATAAAAATAAAATAATTTAAGGTTTTCACTTGAAGCCCTCTCGTAATCCTACTATGCCTCATTGCAGCTGTGAAGTTCCAATACCAGTCTGGCACACCCCGTTAGTTCTGAGCTTGGAGAGAGGAGAGAGAGAGAGAGAGAGAGAGAGAGAGAGAGAGAGAGAGAGAGAGAGAGAGAGAGAGAGAGAGAGAGAGAGAGAGCTCCGCAACACAGTCTCCGCCGAAACGGTACTTCGGTACCGAGTTGAGAGGAAAGTTTCTAAATGAGTCTCACTCCGATAGATTGAAGTGCTTTTCAAGGCTAAAACAATCTTAACGTCAATGCAATAGGCTTTAGAATTAAAACCCAATTTTCCAGAGGTCAACCAACCAATCGCACAACCAACCAATCACACAACCAACTAATCGCACAATCAACCAATCAATCAACCAAACAACTAGTCAATTAATAAACCAAACAACCAACTAAGCAGTCAACCAGCTGGAAAAAAAAAACAACCAAATAATTAATCAACCAACCAAACTATCAAACGACCAATAAATCATTCAACCAAGCAACCAGTCATCAATTAAATAACCAGCCAATGAACCAAATAACCAACCTATCAACCAACGAAATAACCAACCCATCAACCAAATAACCAACCAATCAATCAACCAAATAACAAATCATTCAACCAAATAACCAGTCAATCAATTAAGCAACTGCCAAGACCGGCCACGCGCCACAAAATATAAACAAGTGTGAACAGGAGTTTCCCCATGTGTACACCAACGTGGACAGAGTGGACAAGAGCTCTAGGGAAACTAGAATGCGTCAGAGACAGCAACAAGGATACGTTGTGAAAGTTGTAATCCAGAACGGACGTGTTGATGTGAGCTCCGGTGAAGGTTACACCTGGATGTGGCGATCTCCTGTATGACGCGGCTTGGAATCAGGAGGAAGATTTACTGAAGACATTCAACTGAAGAATGAACCATGAACCAGGGAATAGCAAAGCCACCCTAGACATATATTTGCGAGTATTCAAACGACTGCAACTTAGTGGAATGGGAGCTCGAGGATAGGAGTAAATTTAGCGCTAAGGGCCGATTCTGCATCAGGGATCACCTAGCCGACTTCATCCATTTAGAGTCATCACCATCTCTGCGACAGATTAAAGATCTGGAACGGTTAGTTGCCAAACTGGGTTACTGCCGTTATTTCGACAGAAATAACATCTGGACAAAAATGATAAAATTATTCAAAGTCGTGACTAACCGTTCCAGATCTTTAATCTGTCGCAGAGATGGTGATGACTCTAAATGGATGAAGTCGGCTAGGTGATCCCTGATGCAGAATCGGCCCTTAGCGCTAAATTTACTCCTATCCTCGAGCTCCCATTCCGCTAAGTTGCAGTCGTTTGAATACTCGCAAATATATGTCTAGGGTGGCTTTGCTATTCCCTGGTTCATGGTTCATTCTTCAGTTGAATGTCTTCAGTAAATCTTCCTCCTGATTCCAAGCCGCGTCATGCAGGAGATCGCCACATCCAGGTGTCACCTTCACCGGAGCTCACATCAACACGTCCGTTCTGGATTACAACTTTCACAGCGTATCCTTGTTGCTGTCTCTGACGTATTCTAGTTTCCCTAGAGCTCTTGTCCACTCTGTCCACGTTGGTGTACACATGGGGAAACTCCTGTTCACACTTGTTTATATTTTGTGGCTGGTGGCCGGTCTTGGCAGCAACCAGCCTGTCAAATAACCAACCATTCTATAACATGTTTATATGAATACATGAATCACCAATTCATGTCTACAATATATCTATTTACACTTGAATCACCAAGTCCTATCTATAACCTGTCAATATATACTGGAATCCATAATCTGTGCCTGTTACATTTATTTATACCTGAATAACTTTGTCCTATCTATACCATGTGTTAAATACTTAAATCTGTAGTCACTTCTTAGATCTATTAGTACTGACTCTAAAACTGTTTATGTCTACACATATAAACAAATTCTAGTTTTTGTCTATCAAGTTCGTGAAATCCTAGTTGGCATCTATTAGTTTCTGCAAGTACTTGAAATCCTTGCCGATGAATGAAAAGTGTTTAATGTCTAGTATTCTTGTTGTTATCTGTATCATGTCTACAAGTACTTGATATCCTAGTTGTTGTCTATATCATGTCTTGAAGTACTTGAAAGCTGGGCTGGTGTCTCAGATGTCTAGGAGTACTTGAACTGCTAGTTCCCGTCTATAACATATCTGTAGATGCTGTCTCGACGAACTCTGCGAAGAAAATCTGCAACAGTGACTCTTTTTGCCGGGTTCCGTTGTAAAAGTCTGAGCAACATGTCCCTGTAAAGATTAGGGACAAATAATGACAATTGGAAGAAACAGACAGAAGAGAACACACTATACAACGTAGAGCATAACAATATGTATATTGAGCAGAACACAATAATTAATTAAAAGGAGTCAATAGATTTAACCACTCTAATATATTAAGAAAGGAAAAACAAGGCAACATATATAAGACAGCATAAGTAGATTGAAATTGACACAATAATCAACATAAATATGTAATTGGAATGAATAAAAGAAATAAGCACTGAGAACATGCTGGACAACATAAATGTGTAGCTTGAAGTGAAGACACTGGACAACATAAACACGGAGTTAAAAGACACGCCAGACAACATAAATATGTTGTTAGAAAAGGTCGCAGGAAATAACATAAAACAAGTACTAAGAACAAACTGCATAACATACATATGTAGTTCGAAAATGGCACACTAGACAACATAAATATGTATGTTGGAAATGAAGTCAGACCGTAAGTAAGCAATGGACTCCTTTACACTCCTGAAGGTGCGATTTTGCTTGATCCACACACACACACACACACACGCACGCACGCACGCGCGCGCACTCACACGCATAGACGCACACACACACACACACACACACGCGCGCGCACACACACACAAATTATTTGACACTGGCTGGGAGATGTGGTCAGTACCAGGCCGGCAGCCTTTACTTCCCAACACATTCCTTTGTACCCACTTTATGACGTATCAACATTGGAGCACAACAAATCAATTTCAAAAATTCAAATCCGCTCAGATGCGGAACAAACCCCTGTCCACCAGGCCGCCATCTAGCCATTACGCTACCACGACTCCCATCTAGCCATTACGCTACCACGACTCCCATCTAGCCATTACGCTACCATGACTCCCATCTAGCCATTACGCTACCACGACTCCCATCTAACCATTACGCTACCACGACTCCCATCTAACCATTACGCTACCACGACTCCCATCTAACCATTACGCTACCATGACTCCCATCTAACCATTACGCTACCACGACGCCCATCTAACCATTACGCTACCACGACTCCCATCTAACCATTACGCTACCACGACTCCCATCTAACCATTACGCTACCACGACTCCCATCTAGCCATTACGCTACCACGACTCCCATCTAACCATTACGCTACCACGACTCCCATCTAACCATTACGCTACCATGACTCCCATCTAGCCATTACGCTACCACGACTCCCATCTAACCATTATGCTACCACGAATCTCATCTAGCCATTACGCTACCACGACTCCCATCTAGCCATTACGCTACCACGAATCTCATCTAGCCATTACGCTACCACGACTCCCATCTAACCATTACGCTACCACGACTCCCATCTAACCATTATGCTACCACGACTCCCATCTAGCCACTACGCTACCACGACTCCCATCTAGCCACTATGCTACCACGACTCCCATCTAGCCACTATGCTACCACGACTCCCATCTAGCCACTACGCTACCACGACTCCCATCTAGCCACTACGCTACCACGACTCCCATCTAGCCACTATGCTACCACGACTCCCATCTAGCCACTACACTACCATGACTCCCATCTAGCCATTATGCTACCATGACTCCCATCTAGCCATTACGCTACCACGACTCCCATCTAGCCATTACGCTACCACGACTCCCATCTAGCCATTACGCTACCACGACTCCCATCTAGCCATTATGCTACCACGACTCCCATCTAACCATTACGCTACCATGAATCTCATCTAGCCATTATGCTACCACGACTCCCATCTAACCATTACGCTACCATGACTCCCATCTAGCCATTATGCTACCACAACTCCCATCTAACCATTACGCTACCACGAATCTCATCTAGCCATTACGCTACCACGACTCCCATCTAGCCATTACACTACCACGACTCCCATCTAGCTCTTACGCCACCACGACTCCCATCTAGCAATTACGCTACCATGACTTTCATCTAGCCATTACGCTACCATGACTCCCATCTAGCCATTACGCTACCATGACTCTCATGTAGCCACTACGCTACCACGACTCCCATCTAGCCACTACGCTACCACGACTCCAACTAGCCACTACGCTACTACGACTCCCATCTAGCCACTACGCTACCACGACTCCCATCTAGCCACTACGCTACCACGACTCCCATCTAGCCATTACGCTACCACGAATCTCATCTAGCCATTACGCTACCACGACTCCCATCTAACCATTACGCTACCACGACTCCCATCTAACCATTATGCTACCACGACTCCCATCTAGCCACTACGCTACCACGACTCCCATCTAGCCACTATGCTACCACGACTCCCATCTAGCCACTATGCTACCACGACTCCCATCTAGCCACTACGCTACCACGACTCCCATCTAGCCACTACGCTACCACGACTCCCATCTAGCCACTATGCTACCACGACTCCCATCTAGCCACTACGCTACCACGACTCCCATCTAGCCACTATGCTACCATGACTCCCATCTAGCCATTACGCTACCACGACTCCCATCTAGCCATCTAGCGAACATCGAGAGCTGACGATAAAACCTCGTCCAGCCTCGCTCTTACCAATACCAGCGTAACACCATAACCATTATATCAACGCACCCATTAAGTAGTCAGAAGCAGCTACACTAAATAAGAAAGGGAAGTGAGTGAAAGCTATTCTAAACAGAGAGAAATGGGTGACGGAAGAAAACGTGAGATAACAGATAAATAATCAGAAGGGAATACACTAGACAACAGAAATAAGCAGTCAAAGGAGAACAAGCAAGACGACAGACTAGACACAGACAAGTCAAACATCTAAACAACGCAGAGAAGTAGATAATGTCAACATATTAGACAACAGAGAGATGTAGATACATGGTAACATAACAGACAATACAGAGAGATGTAGATACATGGTAAAATGACAGACAATACAGAGAGATGTAGATACATGGCAACATAACAGACAATACAGAGAGATGTAGATACATGGTAACATAACAGACAATACAGAGAGATGTAGATACATGGTAACATAATAGACAATACAGAGAGATGTAGATACATGGTAACATAACAGACAATACAGAGAGATGTGGATACATGGCAACATAACATACAATACAGAGAGATGTAGATACATGGTAACATAATAGACAATACAGAGAGATGTGGATACATGGCAACATAACAGACAATACAGAGAGATGTGGATACATGGCAACATAACAGACAATACAGAGAGATGTGGATACATGGTAACATAATAGACAATACAGAGAGATGTGGATACATGGCAACATAACAGACAATACAGAGAGATGTGGATACATGGTAACATAACAGACAATACAGAGAGATGTGGATACATGGTAACATAATAGACAATACAGAGAGATGTGGATACATGGCAACATAACAGACAATACAGAGAGATGTGGATACATGGTAACATAATAGACAATACAGAGAGATGTAGATACATGGTAACATAACAGACAATACAGAGAGATGTGGATACATGGCAACATAACAGACAATACAGAGAGATGTAGATACATGGTAACATAACAGACAATACAGAGAGATGTAGATACATGGTAACATAACAGACAATACAGAGAGATGTGGATACATGGTAACATAACAGACAATACAGTGAGATGTAGATACATGGTAACATAACAGACAATACAGAGAGATGTGGATACATGGTAACATAACAGACAATACAGAGAGATGTAGATACATGGTAACATAACAGACAATACAGAGAGATGTGGATACATGGTAACATAATAGACAATACAGAGAGATGTAGATACATGGCAACATAACAGACAATACAGAGAGATGTGGATACATGGCAACATAACAGACAATACAGAGAGATGTAGATACATGGTAACATAATAGACAATACAGAGAGATGTGGATACATGGCAACATAACAGACAATACAGAGAGATGTAGATACATGGTAACATAATAGACAATACAGAGAGATGTGGATACATGGTAACATAACAGACAATACAGAGAGATGTAGATACATGGTAACATAACAGACAATACAGAGAGATGTAGATACATGGTAACATAACAGACAATACAGAGAGATGTAGATACATGGCAACATAACAGACAATACAGAGAGATGTAGATACATGGTAACATAACAGACAATACAGAGAGATGTGGATACATGGCAACATAACAGACAATACAGAGAGATGTAGATACATGGTAACATAACAGACAATACAGAGAGATGTAGATACATGGTAACATAACAGACAATACAGAGAGATGTAGATACATGGTAACATAACAGACAATACAGAGAGATGTAGATACATGGTAACATAATAGACAATACAGAGAGATGTAGATACATGGTAACATAACAGACAATACAGAGAGATGTAAAAGCAAATGCATGGCAACGTAATAGACAACAAAGAGATGTACGTACATGACAAAATACTAGACAACAGAAAGATGTATAAACATGGGAACATACTCGACAGCAGAAAGAAGTAGATGCATGGGAACATACTCGACAACAGAAAGATGTACATATATGACAAAACAGTAGGCAACAGAAAGATGTAGACGCATGGTAACATACAAGACAATAGAAAGAAGTAGATGCATGGAAACAGGCTAGGCAACATAGATGTGTAGTCAGGAGAGTGCACACTAGACAAACACTACAAGGGCTCTCAAATGCAGAAAGAAGTAAATAGCAGTGACGAAACTGCACAACAAAAAGACGATTGGGAAGTTAAAATGAGCACGTGTTCTGCAAGATTTGGCAAATCATAGAACACATAGAAAGAGTCTAGCTAGTCAAGCATCAGAGTACGCACGTGTGCTTGTAAGTATTCCTTGGGTCATTGAGACAAGAGACGGGGGTAAGGTTAGATACAACTCGGGCAAAACTCAACAACGAGAAGGTTATAGGGGTTTGAGAGACTCAGTGTGTAGCGGTGAAGACAGTCTGGGAGGAACACAGAGACAGAGGGTCTGGAAGGAACACAGAGACAGAGGGTCTGGAAGGAACACAGAGACAGAGGGTCTGGGAGGAACATAGAGACAGAGGGTCTGGAAGGAACACAGAGACAGAGGGTCTGGGAGGAACACAGAGACAGAGGGTCTGGGAGGAACACAGAGAAAGAGGGTCTGGGAGGAACACACAGTAAGAGGCTGCTGTAAACAAAATAAAGGATCAGTTTACAGGCCCGAAGTCGTATCGGGTATATGGTGCTAGACCTATATGTTTATAGACTGTCCGGCACTAGGGGGCTGATGCGGTCAATACCACACCAGCCGCCTTTACTTCCCAAGACATTTCCTGGTACTCATGTCAGGGCGGCCTACCACCTCAGGTCAGCTCAGGTCAATTAAAAATATTTCTGGATATGGGGATTCGAACCCATGACCACAGGGCAGCGGGCGAGCGTCTAGTCCACCCGTTAAGGCGGCTCTCCAGGTTACTGTTGTATTAATTACGTGAATGGTGATGATGATGATGATTATGGTGACGATGGTAATGTAATGGTAATGATGATGATGAATGTAATAGTACATACCTAATGTTTGGCTGCAGATCTCGATTTCTCCTTGTCTCGAAGTAGTAGTCGATGTCTTTATCAAATTCTTGCTCAAATACCAGGCACCAGAGCACAACGCCAAGACTGTAGGAGTCCATCTGGGAACAAGTAATGGTAACATCTGGTTAGTGTTGTGACTGAGAACATTTTGATACCACTGTCGGATTGTCAAATTTAAATTTGAAATTACCGTGGGGATAACAAAGGCTTCACATTAGAACAATACTTGTGACTATGCGTTTGAAGATTTCAACCAAAGTATTATTCATTTATTCACTTCATACGATAAGACTACTACTCCACAGTAGGCACTTGACGAGATGTTGTAAAATATGCCAGGCTATAAATCGTACAACATATTGTTTGTAGCCTTTGTGTTCAAGTTCTAAACCTAACATTATCTTACGGTGCCTGATGTCCCCTTGTTTGACTGATGTCCCTTTGTGTGACTGATAGATATGTATTTATTCGCTTGCTTTAGTTTCCTACTTGTTATTTGACGTACTATCTTGTTTCTGCCCACGAGTGCTAAATATTGTTTAGAATCCAGTGTTGCATTTTACAAATATCATGAAAAGATAGATATCTATGTTCCTGCTCTCTCAATCTGTCATCTATGTCAGGTCTCTCTAAAAAAGAAGTCGCTTAACAGTCGACAGGGACGACTTCATTGCACCGGGTTTTATCCCATATGGCTCGGCCTCTTTCCGCAGAGCGGAAAGCGTCGCACCAAGCACGAACTCCGTAGCTCCATCGACTACCCACAGGAGTCTCCGAAAAAATTTACTCATGAACCGAAGGATGTGGCCCGGAATCGAACCCACAACCTTCAGAGCCCGAGTCAAACGGCATGACCACTTCGCCACGGAGCGTTGACATTAACCTCCAGTCTTATCATCTTTCTCATACACCATTTTCTGCACTCCAGTCTTATCATCATCTTTCTGATATACCGGGAGTCTCCGTTGCGAAGTGGTTAGGTCACCTGCCTCGTATTCCCATGGTCATGGGTTCGATTCCCGACTACGACTTTCGGTTCACGCGTGCTATTTTCTGGGGAGTCTTCGGGGGGCCGTCGCTGGAGCTACAGAGTTCTAGCTTTGTGCTACCCTTACGGCAGATCGCCCTGCTGAAAGAGACCGAACCATGTGGAGTAAACCCGGTGCAATGAAGTCGATCCTCCAATCTTTTAAAACCCTTTTTTATATACCGTGTTCAAAATGTAATTCCTGGAGTCTGACTTCCATTTCATACGATTTGCTCTGGTCCGTTGCAGTAAAGTTAATTATACACCGGAACCATCGTCTTCAGCACTCACTGCCATGTGTGTACCTGCAGTGAAGAGCCCCTTCACACGTCTTGCGGCGTATTTGCGTATACGGTGCTATCCTCATATTGTTAATGACCAGTCGGGTGATATGGCCAGTATCAGGTCTGTACCCCTCATGATATCTCCCGGTCACAGTTACAGGCCGGGTCGACTTGCGAGCCTGAGTTCATTTTAAACATCGGTCAGCATGGCCGAATGGATAAAAGCGATCGTTTGTAAACATCCGATGCGTTCAACCCCTACACTGGTCAATTGGACTAAAATGGTGACCTAACGTCTTTGACTCGAGAACGTAAATTACAAGTACCTCTGAAGTTGGAGTGGGTTCGCCTGATGGCGAGGAACACTATTAATACGGAAAGCTAATCAACACGTAAAATTCAATCCAACTACTACTAGAAGTAGCGTGTATGGACTATGCTTGAGTTCAAATCGAGCGAGCGAAAATAAAATAAAAAGGAGTAAAGAGTATACTCGCTTGCAGTCGGACGTAAGTTTTAAAAGTGTATATAAGCTTGCACGCATGTATAGTTAAAAGTGTATATCAACTTGCCCGCATGCATAGTTAAAAGTATATAACAGCTTGCAGGCATATATAGTTAAAAGTGTATATCATCTTGCAGGCATGTAAAGTTAAAAGTGTATATCATCTTGCAGGCATGTAAAGTTAAAAGTGTATATCATCTTGCAGGCATGTAAAGTTAAAAGTGTATATCAGCTTGCAGGCATATATAGTTAAAAGTATATAACAGCTTGCAGGCATATATAGTTAAAAGTGTATATCATCTTGCAGGCATGTATAGTTAAAAGTGTATATCAGCTTGTAGGCATATATAGTTAAAAGTGTATATCAGCTTGCAGGCATGTATAGTTAAAAGAAACGGTAGTTCTATGCCCCTTTACTGGCGGTGCAATTACCCTCAACATGCTTGGTCTGTTTGTGATGTACTAGGCAATTAGTTAGTTAGTTAGTTAGTTAGTTAGTTAGTCGCGGTTCCAACTTCACAGTAACGGGTCGTCCCCATTATGCTCCGTTCCTGTGCCAGTGAATATCACATAAAATGCTCCCCACTGCCCAATGTGAAAAGTGGAAAAGACATGAGTCTCGACAAACAACAGCCCGCACAGATACACTGTGCATAATGCCGCCACCAGAATGTCAACACAATAGTCTCCCACGAAACATCCAGTTTATTTCTGATGGAATCAGCAGTCATTTTCCCATCTGGATGTTTCCTAGATGTTCACCCACACAGTCCACGAAAATACAGTTCATCGTCGATGGCAGTGGCAGTCAACCAGAAGCCCAGCAGCCACGCAATATTTACGTTCAGTAGTTTGTCATTGTTTTCTGAACGACCGAAGCTGGCCTTTGTAGAATGGATTAGAAATCAGCGAACTCTAGCTAAACAAATGGTATAGAAATAAATGAACACTAGCTTAACAAAGTGGATATTAGCATGTAAAGTAATATTAACTTTACAGACTATAGATTTCTTCTTCTTCTTCTTCTTCGTTCATCCGGAGTTTTTTTTCCCCCGGATGTGATTGCGTTGTGCCTGTGTACAGCAGAGCTGCGTTCTTGCGCCGTCAGGCCGACACATCCGACTTCTGCGGGCATTTGTTGACCGGGTTAACCTTCCCGGGGAGACTATAGATTTACTAAGTAGAGAAAATAAAAGCGAACATAGAAGAAAAGTAAAGGACATTAAACATTAGACATTAAACAAAGTTAAACATTGCATAAATAATAACACTTACTTTGTATGGATCAAGTTTCGCGTCGTCTGTGGTTTTAATATATTCCGGGGCAAAGTATCCACGTGTCCCGCCAATATAACGTTTGGCCAATGTTTGTTGTTCAGGTTCTAGCTCCCTGGCCAGGCCGAAGTCTCCAAGGATGGCGTTAAATTCTTCATCTAGGAAAATATTGGCCAGTTTCACATCGAGATGCACCAGGTTGCGATTGTGTAGATAGCGAAGTGCACACGCCACTTGGATAGCACACAATTCCGTCGTGTCAAGGGTCATGTAGCCAAGATATTCATCCAACGTGCCTGCAGAGTAGTAATTCATACATATGGACAGGTATGTCGGGCATGAAGCCGCATAGATGCACTTTGTGATAAATGGATGGTCCAACGATTGGACGAATTTGACCTCCAGGTTGAACATGTCCATGTTTCTTTCACGTGTCTCCTCGTTGAGCAAGGTAAACCGTTTGACTATAGATTTCTTCTCGGGCTGCGTCCGGAGCGAGGCTAACACAATGTCTCCGCACATGCCATCTTTGAGGATGATCTCCGGACGCAGGCTAGAGAAACAGAAGAAGTCCAGATTGAAGTCAATCACATCAGGACTTCGGAGAACAGATTGGGCCATGCTGAAATAAATCTTTCCGATATTGAAACTAAATCCAAGTCTGAAATGTAGTCCACACTGGAATAGAAGGACACAACTGCTCGAAACCACTGCTGGTGAAAACTGAACGATCTGGTAGATATTGTAACATGTGGACCGTCTTTGTACTTGGACAATCCTTCTGGAAGCCTCATAGAAGCTTCCTAGGAGCGTCCCACATCTACTGAGCTTATCGGTGTGATGTCAAACCAGCTAACAGATGAAAGAACATCGCCACCCATATTGGTAAGCTTGTGTCAACATTGGGCAACGGCAGGTGTCAGCGCCTGCTCTAGAACAATACAATCACTGGACGCTTGTGTCCAGCCGGGGCTCCCACCTGGTCAGATCTCCTTGATAGGCTTGGCAGTGTCAATGAAGTTGAAGGGCAATAATAGGGATTTTAAAGTAACACTTTGCGAACAAAGAAAGACAAATCTAAATATAATCACGAAACTGAATGTACGTATGAAATCATCATGCAACTACCTCTGTCCAGATGTCAATCTAATCAACGAGGAAGACTCCCGGTTTCACCAGCTCCCCTCCCTCAGAAACTAGTAAATCCACACTCTCATTTAATGAGAGTGTGTCTTTAAAGTCCCATGCCCACTGTCGTAACACAAATAGAGACCAACCAAGGTGAACGAAAAGAGAAAACAAACCAGCCATTTTAAATAAACATTAGGAAGAAATAAGTATTGAAGAAAGAAAGAAAAAACACAGAGCAGAGAATGCTTTTCACACTATACCAGCACTTGATCAGTAATTGATTATGGATTAGGTCTGCTCACTGTCTCAGAGAGTCAGCTGGTGAAGTTAGAGCGCATACAGAACGAAGCTATGCGGGTCATTCTGGGATGCACCAGAGACACCCCAGTAGTGTGTATTGGTTACATCCTTGGTCTGCCGACTGCTGCTAATAGGCTCAAGGTGATGCAGGCGAAGGCATACCTCAGCTGCAGACACAGACCACCCACTGCATGAGGCGCTGGACGCAGTTAAGGGTCAGCGACTGATAAGAGGGAAATCATGGATGGCTCAGGCGGAGGATACGATCAGACAGGTGTGCCCCTTGGAGAACATTAGGCG
>JACEFZ010005914.1:782500-792500 GCA_014155875.1 Cepaea nemoralis | reverse complement strand
GTTTAGAGTGTTAAGCACGTGACATCACGGTGTAGACTAATACGTCATAAGGAAAGTTTAAAGACGGCCGCCCCACTTTTGGCATGCACCAAGGTGGACAGCGTTCTATTATCCGTTTTTATTTTTTTAAATCAGTGAAGGGCCGAAGCGAATAGAAATTCATCGGTGAATACAGGTCCAGTATGACGATGCATGCCTGTCAGTCCAGCAAGTGTATGAGTTTAGTAGGAAGTTTCAAATCGGAGTGACTTCTGTGACAGACTGTTCACGGCTTTGAGACCAAGAGAATTTCTTTATACAGGAATCCAAGCATTTTATCGGCGCTGGAATACTTGCCTTGAACTCAGCGGTAATTAAACCGAACCATTTGTTCTTTACATTTGTAAAAATATATTCACACCATTAAAATTTTAAAAAAAAGTATTTAAGGTTTCCATTTGAAGCCCCCGCGTAATCCTACTATGCCTCATTGCAGCTGTGAAGTTCCAATACCAGTCTGGCACACCCCGTTGGTTTCTGAGCTTGGAGAGAGGAGAGAGATCTCCGTAACGCAGTCTCCGTGGAAATGGCATTTCGGTACCGAGTTGAGAGGACAGTCTCTACATCAGTCTCACTCCGATAGACTGAAGTGCTTTTCAAGGCTAAAACAATCTTAACGTCAGTGCAATAGACTTTAGAATTAAAACCTAATCTTCCAATGGCCAATCAACCAATCGCACAATCAACCAATCACACAACCAATCAATCGCACAATCAACCAATCAGTCAACCAAACAACTAGTCTACTAATAAACCAAATAACCAACCAAGCAGTCAACCAGCTAAAAAAAAACACACACAAATAATCAATCAACCAACCAAACTACCACACGATCAATAAATAATTCTACCAAGCAATCAGTCATCATTTAAATAACCAACCATTCAACCAAATAACCAACCAATCAATCAACCAAATAATCAACAAATCAATCAACCAAATAACCAATCATTCAACCAAATAACCAATCAATCAACGAAGCAACCAACCGGTCAAATTACCAACCATTCTATAACATATTTATATGTATACATAAACCACCAATTCATGTCTACAATACTGTATATCTATTTACACTTGAATCACCAATTCCTATCTATAACCTGTCAATATATACCCGAATCCATAATCTGTGCCTATTACATATATTTATACCTGAATAAATTTGTCCTATCTACACCATGTGTTAAATACTTAAATCCATAGTCACTTCTAATATGTATTAATACTGAATCTAGAACTATTTATACATATTAAAAAATACTAGGTTTTGTCTATAAAGTTCGTGAAATCCGAGCTGCGGTCTATTAGTTTCTGCAAGTACTTGAAATCCTAGCCGCTGACTGAAAAGTGTCTAGTGTTTAGTATCCTTGTTGCAATCTGTATAATGTCTACAAGTACTTGAAATCCTAGATGTTGTCTATATCATGTCTTGAAGTACTTGAAAGCTGGGCTGATGTCTATCAGATGTCTAGGAGTACTTGAACTGCTAGTTCCCGTCTATGACAAATCTGTAGATGCTATCGCGACGAACTCTGCAAAGAAAATCTGCAACAGTGACTCTTTTTGCCGGGTCCGGTTGTAAAAGTCTGAGCAGCATGTCCCTGTAAAGATAAAGACAAACAGTGATAGTTGGAAGAAACAGACAGAAGAGAACACACTAGACAATGTAGAGAAAAATTAGAGGATATACTAGACAATAGAAAGAACTACTTATGGATGACATCTTATAGAACATAAAATTATGTACATTGAGCAGAACACAATCATTAAAGTTTAAAAAGTTTAAAAGTCGACAGGGTCGACTTCATTGCACCGGATTTTTATCCCATATGGCTCAGTCTCTTTCGGCAGCGCGGAAAGCGTCGCACAAAGCACGAACCCCCGTAGCTCCAGCGACGACCCTCAGGAGTCTCCAAAAAATGCACTCGTGAACCGGAAGATGTGACCCGGAATCGAACCTACAACCTTCGGAGCCCGAGTCAGACGGCTTGATCACTTCGCCACAGAGACTCCCAGAATACAGTAATTAATAAAAAGGAGTTACTAGATATAACCACGCTAAATATTTAGAAAAGGAATACAAGGCAACATGTATAAGACAGTATAAGTAGACTGAAGTTGACACAATAGGCAACATAAATATGTAATTGGAATGAATAAAAGAAATAAGCACCGAGAACATACTGGACAACATAAATGTGTAGCTTGAAGTGAAGACACTGGACAACATAAACACGTAGTTAGGAGACACTCCGGACAACATAAATATGTAGTTAGAGGAGAGGACACAGGACATAACACAAACAAATACTAAGAACAAACTGGACAACATACAAATGTAGTTCCAAGATGACACACTAAACAACATAAATATGTAGGTTGAAGATAAAGTCAGGTAAGTAAGCAATGGACTCTTTTACACTTCTGAAGGTGCGATGGGCAATTTTTGCTTGATCCATAAATATTTATCTGTCATTTACTGCCAATATAGCACTTTGCGGTGTATGGCAGGGTGATTGGGGGGGGGGGGGGGGGGGGGGAGTCTTGAGCCATAGGAATTAAGGCCGCTTGGCTAGTCCAGTCTTCGCGAACTGTGCAGGTTATGGGTTTCTTTTTGCCCCCGACATAAAAAATTCCACACCTTACCGAGGATTCGAACCAGCGTCTCCCGAAGGAGAATCCGACATTCTAGCCGCTCGGCCAGCCACTCCTCATAAATATATATATGAACCATTTGACACTGGCTGGGAGATGTGGTCAGTACCAGGCCGGCAGCCTTGACTTCCCACGATATTTCTGTGTACCCACTTTATGACGTTTCAACAATGGAGCACAAGTAAATTTTAAAAATTCGAATCCGCCCGAAGCGAAACAAACCCATGTCCACCGGGACAGTAGCTACCACGACTCCCAAAAGAAAACCCGCAGCAGGAAGCTGCCGTGAGTACGTGAAGTGTTGGGACCTTCACATTTCGTGGGCCTGAGTGCCCGGAGGGATAAGTGGTCAGTCTTCCCCTCCGTAGCGAACGTCGATAGCTGACAATAACACCATCTGACAGCGCTCTTCCCAATATCAGCGTAACACCATAACCATTACATCAATGCACTCATTAAGTAGTCAAAGGCAGCTGCACTGAATAAGAAAGAAAAGTTAGTGAAAGCTATTCTAAACAGTGAGAAATGGGTGACGGAAGAAAACGTGAGATAAATAATCAGACGGGAATACACTAGACAACAGAAATAAGTAGTCAAAGAAGAACATACAAGACGACAGACTAAACAATACAGAGAAGTCGATACATGTCAAGAGTCTAGACAACACAGAGAAGTAGCTAATGTCAACATAATAGACAACGGTGAGATGTAGATACATGGTAACATAACAGACAACGGTGAGATGTAGATACATGGTAACATAACAGACAACGGTGAGATGTAGATACATGGTAACATAACAGACAACGGTGAGATGTAGATACATGTTAACATAATAGACAACGGTGAGATGTAGATACATGGTAACATAACAGACAACGGTGAGATGTAGATACATGGTAACATAACAGACAACGGTGAGATGTAGATACATGGTAACATAATAGACAACGGTGAGATGTAGATACATGGTAACATAATAGACAACGGTGAGATGTAGATACATGGTAACATAACAGACAACAGTGAGATGTAGATACATGGTAACATAACAGACAACGGTGAGATGTAGATACATGTTAACACAACAGACAACGGTGAGATGTAGATACATGTTAACACAACAGACAACGGTGAGATGTAGATACATGGTAACATAATAGACAACGGTGAGATGTAGATACATGGTAACATAACAGACAACGGTGAGATGTAGATACATGGTAACATAACAGACAACGGTGAGATGTAGATACATGTTAACACAACAGACAACGGTGAGATGTAGATACATGGTAACATAATAGACAACGGTGAGATGTAGATACATGGTAACATAATAGACAACGGTGAGATGTAGATACATGGTAACATAATAGACAATGGTGAGATGTAGATACATGGTAACATAATAGACAACGGTGAGATGTAGATACATGGTAACATAATAGACAACGGTGAGATGTAGATACATGGTAACACAACAGACAACGGTGAGATGTAGATACATGGTAACATAACAGACAACGGTGAGATGTAGATACATGTTAACACAACAGACAACGGTGAGATGTAGATACATGGTAACATAATAGACAACGGTGAGATGTAGATACATGGTAACATAATAGACAACGGTGAGATGTAGATACATGGTAACATAATAGACAACGGTGAGATGTAGATACATGGTAACATAACAGACAACGGTGAGATGTAGATACATGGTAACATAACAGACAACGGTGAGATGTAGATACATGGTAACATAATAGACAACGGTGAGATGTAGATACATGGTAACATAATAGACAACGGTAAGATGTAGATACATGGTAACATAACAGACAACGGTGAGATGTAGATACATGGTAACATAACAGACAACGGTGAGATGTAGATACATGGTAACATAATAGACAACGGTGAGATGTAGATACATGGTAACATAATAGACAACGGTGAGATGTAGATACATGGTAACATAATAGACAACGGTGAGATGTAGATACATGGTAACATAACAGACAACGGTGAGATGTAGATACATGGTAACATAACAGACAACAGTGAGATGTAGATACATGGTAACATAACAGACAACGGTGAGATGTAGATACATGGTAACATAACAGACAACAGTGAGATGTAGATACATGGTAACATAACAGACAATACAGAGAGATGTAGATACATGGTAACATAACAGACAACAGTGAGATATAGATACATGGTAACATAACAGACAATACAGAGAGATGTAGATACATGGTAACATAACAGACAACGGTGAGATGTAGATACATGGTAACATAACAGACAACGGTGAGATGTAGATACATGGTAACATAATAGACAACGGTGAGATGTAGATACATGGTAACATAATAGACAACGGTGAGATGTAGATACATGGTAACATAATAGACAACGGTGAGATGTAGATACATGGTAACATAACAGACAACGGTGAGATGTAGATACATGGTAACATAACAGACAACAGTGAGATGTAGATACATGGTAACATAACAGACAATACAGAGAGATGTAGATACATGGTAACATAACAGACAACGGTGAGATGTAGATACATGTTAACACAACAGACAACAGAGAGAAGTAGATACATGGTAACATAACAGACAACGGTGAGATGTAGATACATGTTAACACAACAGACAACAGAGAGAAGTAGCTATGTGTCAAAGTAATAGACAAGCACTACACAGGCACACACACGCAGAAAGAAGTCAATAGCAGCGACGACACTGCACAACAGACAGAACAAGGTTGGAGAGTAAACATGAATGCGTGTCCTGCAACACTCGGAAAATCATAGAGCACAGAGCACACGCATATGCGCGCGCACACACACACTGAGATAGAGAAACAGAAAGAGAGAGAGAGAGAGAGAGAGAGAGAGAGAGAGAGACAGAGAGAGAGAGAGAGAGAGAGAGAGAGAGAGAGAGAGAGAGTTGGTTAAGCATCAAAGTACGCACGTGTGCTTGTAAACATTCCTGTTGTCATTGAGGCAAGAGACAGGGATCAAGGTTAGATACAACTCGGACAAGACTCAACAACGAGAAGGCTATAGGGGTTTGAGAGACTCAGTGTGTAGCGGTGAAGACAGTCTGGGAGGAACACAGAGACAGAGGGTCTGGGAGGAACACAGAGACAGAGGGTCTGGGAGGAACACAGAGACAGAGGGTCTGGGAGGAACACACAGTAAGGGGCTGCTGTAAACAAAATAAAGGATCAGATTACACGCCTCAAGTCATATCGGGTATATGGTGCTGGACTCATTTGCTTATAGACCAACCGGCACTGGAGAGGGGGGTGGTTAACGCGGTAAATATCACACCGGCTGCCTTTACTTCCCAAGACATTTCCTGGTACTCACTTCAGGCCTGGTCCACCTGACAGCTTGGGTCATGTAAAAAAAATTATATATATTTCTTGATGGGGATTCGAACCTGAGACCACCCGCTGTCGCGGCTCTCGAGGTTGCTGCTGTATTACGTGAATGGTGATGACGATGATGGTAATGTAATGGTAGTGATGATGATAATGATGATGATGATGATGATAATGTAATGTTAATGATGATGATAATGTAATGGTGATGATGATGATGATGATGATGGTGATGATGATGATGATGATGATGATGGTAATGTAATGGTGATGATGATGATGATGATGATGGTAATGTAATGGTAACGATGATGATGATGGTAATGTAATAGTAATGAAGATGATGATGATGATGATGATGATGATGATGATGATGATGATGATGATGATGATGATGATGATGATGATGATGGTGGTGGTGGTGGTGGTGGTGGTGGTGGTGGTAATGTAATGGTAATGATGATGATGAATGTAATGGTAGATACCTAATCTTCGGCTGCAGATCTCGTTTTCCCCTTGTCTCGAAGTAGTAGTCGATGTCTTTATCACAATCTTGCTCAAATACCAGGCACCAGAGCACAACGCCAAGACTGTAGGAGTCCATCTGGCAACAAGTAATTGTAACATCTGGTTAGTGTTGTGGCTGAGAACATGTTGATACCACTGTCAGATTGTCAAATTTAAATGTGAAATTATCGTGGGGATAACAAAGGCTCTACACATTCGAACACTACGTATGACTATGCTTTTGAAGGTTTCAACCAAAGTAGTATCATTTATTCACTTCATATGATATGTAGCTCTACAGTAAGCAGCCGACGAGATGCGGTAAAATATGCAGGCAATAAATCGTGCAACATATTGCTTGTGGCTTTTGTGTTCAAGTTTTTTATCCTAAAGTTGTCTTACGTGCACCACTTCCTGTTCTATTGTAAGACATCTACATCTTTCTCTCAAGTAACGTGGACCATTCCACTCCTTTCCTTTCTATTGCAAGACATCTCCATATTTCTCTCCAGTAACGTGGACCATGCCACTCCTTTCCTTTTCCATTGTAAGACATCTCCATCTTTCTCTCAAGTAACGAGGACTATGCTCCTTCTTTTCTTTCTATTGTAAGACATTTCCATCTTTCAAGCAACGAGGACCATACTACGCCCTTTCTTTCTGTTATAACACTTCACCAACTTGAAAAATGGGTGGTTACAGCCGATTATCGTGAACATGAACAACAGCTTTTATTTAATCGTATAAGGTTGCTTCTATGCTATGTCTTGATCTCTGAGTTTGTGTGGGTTGGGGTATGTGTGAGTGGGGAGTTGTGTGTGGGTGGGGATGTTTGTGTGGGTGGGTGCGAGATGTCTGGGTTGGTGAGGAGATGTGTGAGTGGGTTGAGGGATGTGTGGTGGGTGGGGAGGGGGGTGTGGGTATGGGTGGGTTATGTGTGAGTGGGTGAGGGATGTGTGTGTGGATTGGTGCGGGATGTCTGTGTTGGAGGGGGGGGGGGATGTGCCACATAACATGATAATATGCATTGTTTTTGCTTACAACATTCATTTGACAATGTTTGTTTTTTTCCTACGTGAATGTATCATGCACTGTTGATGAACGAAAGATGAGTGATTGGAAGGGCCGATTGTAAGACGGGCCTACGTGCCCAATTTATAACGTAATATATAATACGTAACCCTTTTAAAATAAAGTTCAAATTCAATTCAATTCTCTTCATCATAATCTCACGTACAACCGAAGCCCATTTACCCTCGTTGTCAGCATAGTAACATGCCAGCAGTTGTCGGGAGTTTGATGCTCAACTAGCAACCTGGTTGACTAACTTTCCTATTATGACTGTCTCGTTTGCCTGTTGTTCCCTTGTCTGCCTGATGCCCCCTTGTCTGCCCGATGCCTCCTTGTCTGCTTGGTGTCCCCATGTTTGCCTGATGTTCCCTTGTCTGCCTGATGTCCCTTGTTTGCCTGATGTCCCTTGTTTGCCTGATGTCCCTTGTCTTGCCTGATGTCCCCATATTTGCCTGATGTCCCATATTTGCCTGATGTCCCTTGTCTGCCTGATGTCCCTTGTCTGCCCGATGCCACCTTGTCTGCCTGATGTCCCTTGTCTGCCCGATGCCTCATTGTCTGCCTGATGTCCCTTGTCTGCCTGATGTCCCTTGTCTGCCCGATGCCTCCTTGTCTGTCTGATTGTTTGCCTGATGTCCCTTGATTGCCTTACGTCCTCTTGTCTGTCTGATATATATTTAGTTGCTTGTTTTAGTTTCCTACTAGTTATTTCATGTACTGTCTTGTTTCTGCCCACGCGTGCTAAGTATTGTGTAGCATCCAGTGTTGCTGCCAGCTCTCTGTCTGTCATCTATGTCGTGTCTCCCTCCTTGCCGTAACCGCCAGTCTTATCATTCTCTTTCTCATATACCATTTTCTCCACTTCAGTCTTATCATCATCTTTCTTATATACCGGGAATCTTCATGGCGAAGTGGCTACACCAACAGCTTCGCATTACGAAGGTCGTGGGTTCGATTCCCGACTACGACTTTCGGTTCACAAGTGCAATTTTCTCGGAGAGTTCGGGGGGTCGTCGCTGGAGCTAGCTACAGAGTTCGTGCTTTGTGCTACTCTTATGGCAGACCACCCTTGCTTAAAGCCATATGGAGTAAAACCCGGTGCAATGAAGTCTATCCTCTAATCTTTTTTAAGCTTTTTTAAATTCTTGTATATAGTGTTCAACACATAACTTTTTGCATAAGATTGACTCTAGTCCGTTGCCGTAAAGTTAATTATACGCCGGAATCGTCTTCTTATTCGTATGTACCTATAGTGAAGAGCCCCTTCACACGTCTTGTGGCGTATTTGGGTATACGATGCTATCCTCATATTGTTAATGACCAGTCGGGTGATATGGCCAGTATCAGGACTGTACCCCCCATGATATCTCCCGGTCACAGTTACAGGCTGGGTCGACTTGCTAGCCTGAGTCCATTTTACACATCGGTCAGCATGGCCGAATGGATAAGAGCGCTCGTTCTTAAACATCTGGTGTGCTGATGCCGAGGTAGCGGGTTCAACTCTTACACTAGATAGTGGGACAAAAATGTTGACCTCTCGTCTTTGACTTTGGGGCGTAGATTACAAGTACCTCTGAAGTCGGGGTGGGTTCGCCTGATGCCGAGGGATACTAGTAATAGGGAAAAGGTAATCCAGTGCTTTACAAGAGCTTGAGCTCATAAGCGTTTAATGACTATTAAACGCTTATGTCGCTCAAGACGTATTTAGCCAAACAGGGATACAGATAAGTAACCTTATTATTTTCATGTAATGTTTTTCATGTAGTTGTGTGTCGGTTTGTATTGGTTCTGTGCTTACGAAGGCTTTAGACGCAACGTCGAATTTGTTACTTGTAATCTTGTTCTAGTAAAGCTCACAATCTACTTTTAATTTTTTAGTGATTCATTCACTAGTAATAGTAGCACGTGTATGGACTACGTTTAGGTTCAAAGCTAGTGAACGAAAAAAAAAACATTTAAAAAATTCGCCTTAATGGGGATTCGAAGAGATGACCGCCGCGCCGCAAGGCGAGAGAAGCATAAATATACGGTAGCTGGCTTTAAGAAATCAATTATTATAGACACACTGGCACAGAGATGACATTACGGAAAGAGCACGGAAAGTATTGAAAATAAACGGCAGACAGGTTGGAATATTGTAAAGATTTCAGAACCTCGTGGTACAGCAGACAGCTGTCACACAAACAGAAAGATGAGCAATGGAAATGGCAAGGGTATTGTGTTTACTTAGAGGTTATAGCCTGGGATATGGAGCAGGGGGTGGACGAAGTGGAGGGTGAGTGGCAGCATTGGGGAAAGATAAGGATA